>JAJEJO010002461.1:0-240532 GCA_020662805.1 Glaucomys volans
TCTCTGTAAGAGGAAAGTGAAATAGTTTCTGGAGAATGCATAGGTTGCTTCTCTGCCACCATCAGAGATGGCTGCTCTTCCTGGGATCTGCTGAGCAATGAGCTGAATGGAGGGAAGAAGTTGTTGGCTGCCGAGGACAGGTCCTTGAGGGAAGCTAGCCCACTAGGAAGCCCTTGATGGGTCTAGGATGAGACTGGTGGGCTCGGGTCCAGATAACGTCTCCCTGAGAGCAAACCATCTCTGACTTAGGAATTTCACAGAGATTCACACTTGAGTCCTCACCAACTAGGGTCCTGGGACCATGTCACCAGTGCCTCTCGAAGCTGTTCATTTCCACAGCACGAACAGGAATCTAAATCAGGTTAACTTGGCAACTTTCACAGCTGTGCACTGGGTCCTCATGAGGCAGGATGTGTTACTTAGAGGTTTACCAAATAGGTTTATCTGGGCTTCTGTTTACAAAAGCACACCTCCTTGTTTGACAGTCTGTAGACACACAGCCTTCTGATACACTGGTCAAAATGCCAATGTGTCCAGCTGCAGTGGCTCATGTCTGCAATCCCAGCTCTCCAGAGGCTGGGGCAAGAGGATCTCAAGTTCAAGACCAGCCATAGCAACTTAGTAAGACCCTATCTCAAAATAATTTTTTTTTTAAAAAAAAGGACAGGGGATGTAGTTCAGTGGTAGAACATGTTCCTAGCATGTGTGAGGTCCTGGGTTCAATCCCCAGTACCATTTTTTAAAAATCAGTGTGGAAAGTATTATAACAGCTAAGTAACCACTTTTTATTAGAAGCAGCTTTGGCTTCAGACAGAATCTGTATAACCAAAAAACTGGGCATGCACAGAGGCTAGCTTCACTTCTTGATTCTTTTCCATGCTCTTTATCATTTTTTGACCTTGAGAGATGATTTGTGAAGCCTATGCTCCCCACACAACATTCCATGTCATGTACTTTGAAAAGCAGAGATGTGAAAAAAACATTTAGATCAGTAGGTAAGCTTTTGAGCATAAAACTTTTTGAATGATTCATTTGTAAGTTTGGGCTCATTACCTGAGAGGTGGCAATGCCTTCCACTACCACACAAGGAGTGAGGTCCACGAGTGGAGAGATTTCTCCTAATGCTCTTTCCCCCCAGTCCCTGATCTCCTTGACTTATTTTCACAAATATCAAGCACACCCAAAGATAACTGATGAATATGTAACAACTTCAAGTGGTGATGGGGGCTCTAGAAATCATGAAGTAGGGTGAGGAGATGAGAAATAGAAAGAGGAAGTTGCCTTTTCCTATAAAATGGTCAAGGAATTCCCTTGATAAAGTGACATTTGAACAAAGATCTAAAGGGAGTGAGCCATCTATGAGAGGAGAGGTTCAGTCAGATGAAGCTGCAGGTGCAAAGTCTCCAGGGCCGGGACATGATCTGAGAAAAAACAAGGCCCCCAGAGCAGAATGCAAAAGGAGGTGAGGGTGAAATACAGGGTCAGAGGGTTGATCATGCAGAGCCTTCTAGGCCAGGGAGAGGAGCTGAGAGAGCCCTCCTCGGATTTCCTGTTCTCATCTCCACTTAGCAACCAAAGCACCTGTTAGAGCCCAAGTCATACTGTGTCAGCATCTACTCAAAATCCTCATTGGATCCTCACAACAGTGCAAGATCTAGATATTTTACTAAGGTCTCAAGGCTCTTCCTACACACACCAGCCCCAGTGCCTCTCCAACCTCAACATTTCCTGCTCTCACAGTTAGAGAAAATCCTTCATCTCCCTGCCCCCCCCCAAAAGAAAAGGTGACATCAGCAATAATGGGAGAGTAAAGATCTCTAAAATTCACTGTGCTGTCAAAGCAATGAGAAAACAGGCAAAATTGATAGGAATCAATTTTTTCAGTACTCTGGAAATAAACAAAGTACTTTCAACATTCATGGGAGTGTTTATTCAAGGAAAAAGACTGAATTTCAAAAAGAACAGAGAGCTTTTGAGCATTTTTAACTTGTTCTGTTCCTATCACACATGCTTCATGCTCTATGGTAACCTTAAAAACCAACAGTCCAAAATCACACTATAAAACATCAGCCTGGCAGCCACTGGAAGGGGCAGATGGTGATGGAGTTTGTTCAAACCCTGATTCCCAGAGAACCATTACTATTTGCTCAGTGTGGTGGTTCCTAAAAGACCCCATTTGCAAACTTGACGTCATTTGACTGGACTTTTTGTATCTTGCTCAGGTACATAAAGACTTTTCACTGGGAGTGTTCATCAAAACCAATTAGAGATAACCGATTAACTTTGCAGTTTTGAGGCAGAGGATTACAACTGGGGGAGACAATATGCTAATCAAAATGTTTGAAAAGAAAAGCTGAGGAATGAACTGTCCACAAG
This sequence comes from Glaucomys volans, assembly GCA_020662805.1. Lineage (NCBI taxonomy): Eukaryota > Metazoa > Chordata > Mammalia > Rodentia > Sciuridae > Glaucomys > Glaucomys volans. Next base: position 2,377 of record JAJEJO010002461.1, read on the forward strand.
GACTTTGAAAAGTAATGACACATTCCTGGGAATCTGAAAGACCACATGCAAGTGTAAAACTGTGCACATAACCAGGAAAGACCTGAGAAGGCCTAAACTTTCACCTTGGGCTCACCTTGGGCTCTGGAAAAGCATGAAGCAAAGGCAGAGTTTGCAACTACCTGAGGAATGTTGAAGAAATTTCCCAACACATAGACAGAACCCCTAGGCAAAGGCAGGGAGGGTTATTGGTTCCAGACACTCCAGGAAATCTCCATCCAAATTATTAACTGGCATTTAAGCTAACCAGGCAGAGAATTCAGTGGCTACACACAACAAAGAAAGCAGATTTTACAGAATTAATTCAGAAAGGTCTCCAAAGACACAAACAACCACAAAAAGAAAGAACAACAACAGTAAACTGGAGCAAGGGGAGATAACATGCTTTCCAGAGTTACCACATTTCAGCATTTGATTTGTTCAGTTTTTAACAAAATATTATGAGTTGTGCAAAGAAACGATATATCTCCATACATGTGGGGAGAAAAACAGTGAATAGAAGCAGCCAAGGCATTTCACTTACTCGAGAAAAGATGTTCACTCAAATTATTATAAATAAGACAACTAAAGGAAACCATGTCTTAAGGAAAGAAAAAGGAGGAAGATGAGGAAGAGGGAGAAGAAGGAAGAGGAGGAGGCTTCAGATAGAAATTATTTTTTCAAATAGAAAATCCTCAAATTAAAAAGAATAGAACTGAAATTTAAAAATTCACCAGGGGGGCAAAATGCCAAATATAAAGTCAGCAAACTTGAAGATAAGGTAATCGAATTTACTAAGAAACAGAAAGACTAAAAGGTGAATAAAATGAGCACGTATTCAAAGACATGGGGGACACGGTCACAACAGCATACCCCTGATAAGGACAGAAAGGATAATTGAAGAAGTAATGGCTAGAACACTTCCCAAATAGGATGGAAACATGAATCTACACATCCCAGAAACTTAATGAAGTCCAAGCATGAGAATCTCTAAGAAATACATACAGATACATGTGATAGTCAAATTATCAAAAAACCAAAGAAAAAGAGTAAGCAACAAACGTGATTCATCAGGTACAAAGGACATTGAATAAGACAAATGGCTGATTTTTTTGTCTGAAAGCATTTCCAGAACGCAGTGGGATACCATATTTAAAGTGCAAAAAGAAAAATATGTACATAAATTGAACTTGATCAAAATTAAATCTTTTGATTTAAAAAGAAAGGTCAGTGGTTGCCAAAGGTTGGGGCAAGGTGAAGGAATAGGGAGAGGATGACTGATAATACAATGGAGCTTCTTTTGTTTTAAGCATCTTTATAGAGATGTGGTCATTCATCCATCATCCTTGGGCCTATTTACAGTGCACATTTCCAGGACTTTTTTCATCTTCATACAATTGTGCATCCATCACCACAATTTTAGAAAACAGCTTTTATTACTGTAAAAAGAAACCCTGCACCTCTTAGCCATCACCCTCTACCCCTGCTTCTTCTCAGTTCCAGGCATCCATTAACCCATTTTCTGTCTTTATGGATTTTCACCTTCTGGGCATTTTATATAAATAAAATCTTGCAACATGTGGTCCTTTCTGATGGTCTTCTTAGCATTGTGTTTTGAAGGTTTATCTATATTGTACCACGTATCAGTATTTCCTTCCTTTTCATTGCTGAATAATATCCCATTTTATGGCTATATCACATTTTATTTATCCATTCATTAGTGAATAGGCCTGAGGACTGTTTTCACTTTTTAGCTTTAATTAATATTGCTGTTACAACATTTCTTCTTGGAGTGAGCAAAATTTTTTGGAATTAGGTAGCAGTGGTGGTTAAACAACCTTGTGGATAATATACTCAAAATCACTGATGTGTCAATTCATGGTGTGTAAATTATTTTAAAAATTACATTTTGCTCTTGGGCTTTTCTACTTGCTGTTTCCCCTGCTAGAATCCTCTCTTCAAATACCCACTGGTTTCCTTCATGTCTACTCTCATTTCCGCTTCTCCATATGGCTTTCCCTTGCCACACAGACATTGTTTGAATGTATATATTTTATATATGTTAGTGTCTTTTCTTTATTGTTTTCATTTCCCCATTAAAGCATATACCACATAAAGGTGGGGAATTTTTTTAAAAAAGTTATTCATTGCAAAATTCCAGCTTTTGAAACAATGCTTAGCACATAGTGACATTTAAAACCTTTTCAGTTGGGAAGAAGAAGGAGAACCCTTTAAGAAAAAAGACTTAACCAGGCTCAGGGGCACATGCCTGTATTCCCAGCTACTAGGGAGGCTAAGACAGGATGATCTTAAGTGCTAGACCAGCCTGGGAAACTTAGTGAGACATTGTCCCAAATTTTAAATTAAAACAAGAGAGGGCGGAGATATAGCTCAGTGGTAGAATGTTCCTTGGTTCAACACCCAGTACCTTAAAATAAAAGTGGGGGAGAAGTAAAAAGATTTTTAAACTAGGAATATAAGATCAGATTAGAAGGGGTCCCCACACAAGTGAGGGACCATGATGTTTAAGTTTCATCAACTTCCTGGTAAATGTCCTCCACTGCAAACAGGAAGGAGCTCAGGCACTGTCCTTGTGGATGAAGATGACATTGGATAGTTGCCATCTCCTACTTTGGTCAGCATTTTTTTCAACTGAGGTTGTTTATCTGAATCAAAGACGTGAAAAATTTAGTGACAATGTCCCCATACTTCTAAGGATAATATATAACCAATAGGAATATAAATGCACAGGAGAAAAATTAGTTTATTATATTGTGTATAATTGAGGCTGTAAGACCCTCGATCAATGAGTGAAAGGTCACAGGCTGAGACAGAGCCAGCAGAGTGGGAGGGCCAGAGATACAAAAATACACATCCTGAGAGCTCACCACATGACTGAGAAGGTTCTGGTTTTCCACACATAACTGATAAAGGAGCACTCGCTTCACCTCAGCAGAAATGGTTCCTGGATGGATAGTGGGGCTACGTGATGGACACAGGATGGGGCAGCTTCTACCTTAAGAAGGATGGGGTGGCTGAGCACCATGGCACATGCCTGTTATCCCAGCTACTAGGGAGGCTGAAGCAGGAGGATTGCAAGTTTGAGGCCAGCCTCAGTAATTTAATGAGACCCTACCTCATACTAAAATGTAAAAAAGGGCTGGGGGTATAGTTCAGTGGTAAAGCACCCTTGGAGGGGGTAAAGGAGGAGGATGCTGAAGGCCTCTCTGCTGTCATTCTGCCTCTAGTAACCCCAGAACAGAAAGAAGAGAGAAGTCAATGATCTGTGCAAAGTCATGTAGCAAAGCAGCAATCAAAACCTTCTGAGAAGAATACCTAAGAAATTTTGGAAAATGTGAAGGTGGGTTAGATGTCAATGAGGGATTAAGATAATTTTTCACAGGAGACACAGGGCCTGCCATGCCTTTGAAGGAAAATGCAATCAGTGCCCAGCTGTGGATGGTTCCCATGTGTTTATTTGTCAACAGCCTGATGAAATTAAGGCAAAAGCAGTGAGGCTGTCCCAGCCCTGGGGCAACCAATGTGGGGTGCTAAGCTTAAGGGAGCTGGGATCTATTTCTCTCTCCTGTTTCAGAACAAACCCTCAGCCTCACAGCCATAGTGATAGGGATCCACTCTGTGGAACTTAACTTTTTCTCCATCCATCCTTTCCTCATTCTGCCCCAGCACCCACATAACCAGAGGCCTTCTCCCCTTAAAAAAGCTGGAGCTTTCTTTTATGTAGAAAGTGGGCAAAATTCTCTGTCAGCATAAGGACTGTGGGAAAGAAACTTTTAAAAAATACAAAAGAACAACTAGTTTGATAGCAATTAAAAGGCCAAATGTTTGCTCCATCTATGGACCAATATGCTGATCCCTTGATACTATAGGAAGGGGATATTCAATCCCAGGGTCTATGTCAGACAGGGTAATGATCCTACCCAGGACAAATGAACCAACTTTGGCCATAGTCATTAACCAGGGCCAGTAATCATTTCCTAAATGTTTTATGGTGATTTTGCTAGGCGATCAGGATGCTTTTATCAAGATTCCCTCCATAATTGATCAGTCTCTTGGGGGGAAATTAGTAGTAAAATTATTCAGAGCAATACAAAGGATGGCCAGTCCAGCTCAATGTTTATGTGTGTCTGATAAAGATGTCCTACCCAGGGGGGGCCCAGGATTTTATGTCATCCTGATGTTTCATATGTATTTCTGAACTCATTTCATATGTAATATGAACTCATTCTGGAAGTGGTCGATTACACAATCCCCTTGGCAGTCACTTTCCTTATGCACTTTAATATCTCTGGCTTCACACATAAACAACAATGTGCATTCACTGTTAGGGAATGACTTCCCAAACTGGCTCTGAGAACCAGGCACTTCAAATCTTCATTCATTCATCATTCACTCATGTATCCAAAAATTTTTGAGTGCATTCTATATGCTTGTTACCATGGTAAGCATCAGAAATAGGTGTGCTGCCCACAGGGAGCATGAAATTCACAATGGATGATTGACAGATGTAAAAAGTGAAATGACAGAAAGGCATACAAAGGCAGCACCAGGGACAGATGTGAAATTCAATCTGCCAGAGATGGGAAGACCTAGAGGGTGAAGCACTTTCTAGGAGTGTTCAAGGAAAAGAAGGAATTGTCAAGAGAAAGAAGTGCCCTGGAGAGGACCATAGTCATTTCCAGGTGTTTTCAGTTCCTCATTCTTTTGGTACCTCACCATACAACACTTTATAACTATAATAAATCCTCAAGGTTCACTAAGATGCCAACAGTTACTACTGAGATAGATGATTTGTGACCTCAGTGTTCTGGCATTGGATGACTGTTGGTTCCAAAAGCCCAAGTCCTGAGTCAGCCAATCCCAGGAGTGTGCTCTCCCAGGCCCACCCCTTTCTAGAAAGATCTCTGAGCACCCAGGCAGGCTGAGACAGGGTTTTTATATTCCTGGTTGTTGCATGACAGTGTTAGTGTCCATTTTCATTCAAGTAGGTTTCTAAAGACCTTTCACCAGCTTCTGGGCCTGTCCACACAGGCCTCATCTCTTTCCCCTCCAGGGTGTTGAAAGCTTTAACCTACACTGTGCTTCCATGGACACAGAGAACACCCTCCTCCCACATTTTATAATATAGTAGACTACAAGACTGTCAGCTGGGGAGCTGAGGCTTCCACATAGGAGAGTTTGGAGGGTGATGCAAAACTGGGAGGACCACACATCATCCCACAAATGCAGGCCATCTGTTTTGCCTGGAATTTTTCAGGGATTTCTTGCTGCTCCATAAGAACTTCAAAATTCACTTATCTCTTAGTCTGTGCTCTCAATCTCCAAATCTCCAACTTTCTCAGTCTCCTACTGCTTCAGTTCCCTGCAGCTCTTGGAATATGGACACTGGAGAAGCTCCTTAGGAGGAAGGCCAGTTGCATGATATTCTCTGCAATAGGCCTTGGGCTAGGACCTTCAGCCTTAGTGCAGGGGTGTCCTGTTACACCCTCACCTCAGGACCTGGCCAGAACACTAGGGTAAAATTGGAATGTGGTGTGAAGAACAGAGCTGCAGGGGTAGAGCCCTAAGGAGCTGCGGTATCTAAGGCAAGGAAGAGGATCCAATGAGAGAGGGTGGATGTGGCCAGATGACTGGAGGGAAATGAAAGTGAAAAGCCACGATTCTGCCATTCCCAAAGGAAGCAGTGGCATCAAATGTCACATCCCAGCAAGAGGTCAGATCAGACCTGGATGCATGGGATTCAGGAAACAGGAGCTCAGCAAGAGCAGATCCAGTGTTGGAGCACAGGTGCAGCCAGACTGCAGTGATTCAAAGGCAGGGTGATGGAGGTTATGGCTGTGCAGCGGTGACACACATTCAATGCCACTGGCATGTACACAGTGGCCTGACCTCAGTGTTGGAGTGGCAAAGAACATGGATAAGCTCTTCATATGACAGACTTACAGAGACAGAGACAAAGTGTCCACAAAGCAGGCATGGAAATCAGTTCTTTACTGGTCTTTGGGTTATCTACTTGGACAAATGGATTTCTAGTGCAATTGGTTCTCTGAAATGATCAAGAAAATTAGAAGGGAAATGTTCATTTTCCCTTTGCCTTCAGTTTTCATAATGAATATTAGTAAGGTACATTCGATGTATGTGAAATATGTGCTATGTACATGTGAAATACTATGGTATATGCCTCATGTGCTCTGTGCATATGTAAATATCCAATGAATATTATATAGAAAATATTATGTATACATGAAATATTATAAATGTCCATAGTAACTATAGCAGAGGCAGTAATACCCACCACATGTCCCATTTGCCCTTTTGACTAATGGACTCTGGTCAGAAATGATATCTGTAACTTTTAGACCCAGTCGTAGAAGAGCAATCCTGATTTTCTATGCCCCCACTTTTGGATTGGTTAAAGTGGAGTGTTCTAAATGGGTGTAGCTATGAGGCAGGGAGCATCTACCAGCTGGATCCCAGGAACAGAGACCCCTTGCTGACTCACAGTGGATGGGCAACAGAAGAGAGAAAGCTTTGCTGTGCTCAGCCACTGGGATGTTGCCACTAATTTGTTATCAAAACATAGTTACTCTGTCATAGTTATTTCAACAGAGTAACTATTCCTTGGAATTCTCTAAACCAAAACTTAACTAGAACTTTAAATTAGAGACAAGGGCAATAGATTTCAGGTGCAATGATTACATTCTATTCTCAAACCAATTTTTAAAAATCAAGTAATAACTTCAATTTTGTTTTAAAAGTTTTTAATTTTCCTCTTAAAACTGGAAAAAATTTTAATTTCAAACTCTTCTATCTAGATAATGGTTAAATGATTTTAAATCATCAAATTTCTTCATCTTATTTCTAGACTATGTTTTAAACAAAAGAACATTCTGGGATAACTAATAAGGTTAATCTAGTGTTCCAGGATTGGAAGGAAGAGGCCTTAGAATGCATTTCATGTGGATTACCAAAGGGACTCACTAGATATTTTTGTGAAGTTAAAATAATTGAGCTAATGTTTATTATGTAAAAAATAATAATTTTTTTTCAAAAGAGTAGCTTTCTGCCAGCTTCATGGTTTATTTGAGACAAAATGAAATGCTGAAGGAAGCATTTTTCACAATTCATCCCAACCCAGCTGGATCCAAGCGATCCAGGAGGGCCCAAACACACTCTAACTCCAGTGGTTAGAGTTCAAGACTATGAAGTGAGAATAGTGTACTGTTTTCTGACTTCAACTAAACAGGGGTTTTATGAGGGATTAAATAATTAAAATGCTTGGTTGGTGACAAATTCTTAGGTGCTAAGCATTATTATTATCTGAAACTATTACTACATCAGTTCCTTGTGTAATCAAGTATTATTATTGGAAGCTCTGCAAGAAAACCTAATCTTTAGAGATTTGCAGCTCCATTTGCAAAACAAAGGGGTACGGGTATCATTTATCCTAAGTATTTCAGACATGTGAATCATGAGTACCTAAACAGTGAGTGTTTCTTGTTTGCCCATATTTTAACTCGTAAGAACTTTGTATTTATTGGCATGACCCAAAAAGCAATATGCTACTCTGGGGAGGAAATAAAACACAAAAAGATTTAAATTCTAGAATAAGGAGAAAGTAAAATGGAACCTACCCAAACATTTTCAGCTGAGATTAAAATCCCTCCTGGCTATTTGAATAAATTGCTCTTTAAGTAATTAAAACTAGAACCTATGCTCTTCAGTAAATTCTGGTAATTTCTCTGTACTCAGTTTCAAGTATTTTCTGGCTGGCTTCTTTCCAAAGAGTACACCTGTGTGTTAGTTGAACAATGTCTTACTGAAAGATGAAATTAACTAATTTTGTTTGATTTGGATCTTGGTTAGAACTCTGAAGTTAGATATTTATATGCAGAGCCACATAAAGAATACTAGCTTAAATTATTCCACCGGGGACTATAATAAGATTTCCATTTAGCTAATAGAACATTTAGAATATGCTTAGCTAATGAAAATGATTCATCTCTGTTTTTCTATCAAACCCAAGAGTTGGGGGGCAGGGATGAACTATTATTTTAGGTACAGACATTTCAGTGTTTAGCTTCTTCCCTTTCATGCTACATCTTCTTCTTAAATTCTTTCACTTTTGTTTCTGAACTCTGAAAAGTCCTTCATCTATTTTAATTATGAAAAAGTAATAAAACATTGTTTTGACTTTAAATTATTGGCCTTTAATGTCTTTGATCCCCCTTTTCCATGTAAAACAAAGCCTAATGATTCCCATCAAATGAGGGAAATAAAGTTTATCCCAATGACTACTTTCACTTAATGAGGGCAATTTAAGTTTTTGTTCTTACCCATTAATTACATGAGGATGGCACAAATTGTAGAAGATAGGCTTTATTGGTCTCCAATTTTGATCTCAATTGCTGTTATCAGTCTGTAGAGAATTAACATGCAACTGAGTAGGGTGCCACTTTTCATTCTTCAATGGTACAGGTTTGCTCGGTAGGTATCAGGTGCCATTTACAACACTGAGACAATTCCTGAGCAATCATGCTTTCCTGTAAGTCTTCTGCCAGAATGGCCTCCAAGGGGTTTCCATCTTGCTGTCAAATGAGCAAACTCTCCTGGCAGTTCAACATGTAGGCTTTCCTAGGCCTTGACGGGAAAGAATATTGCTGACTTCCTCTGCCATGCTGTCTGGGGCTCCAAACAACAACCTAGTCCAAGATTGGAAAAGAAATCTCAGTTTAAGAAAGGAGTCTTTGGGGCTGGCTCAGTGGTAGAGAGCTTACCTAGCATGGGTGAGGCACTGGATTCGATCCTCAGAGCCACATAAAAATAAATAAATAAAATAAAATAATTGTGTCCATATACAACAAAAAACAAATATTAAATTTTTTTTTAAAGAATGAAAGAAGTCTTTGATTGAACTTAGTATGTCTCCTTGGTTGCTTCTCAAATATTTTGCAAAGCACCTTGGAGAAAGTAGTAAATGTGGCTATTTAAAAAGATTATTCAATTCTACAATAAAATATTAGACAAACAAATGAATAAAGATGGATGGAAGTAGGTATAGAAATAGGTATCATATACGAGGAACAGATAAAACAGAAGTAGAGCACAGGTATGCTCAACATGGGTTAGAAAGGATGGCAAAACCAAGTGCTCCATCAATATTCAGGGGGCATGTGACATCTCCAATGTTCACAAGGCACTGAATATCCATGTCATCTTTAATTAGCTACTTAGGTACCAATTGACCTCCACTTTTCTCAATCCACCACTCAGTTTGGGCTGCTTTTTTATGCAGCAATAGTTTTCTTAGGACACAGTGACCTACGAGACACTAATGCACCACAGAAGCAATGCCCAAAGAGCAGAAGCAGCATCTGCAACTTTGAAGGCCATATGTCTCTAGTTTATAAAACTTTAAACATGCACATACAAAAAAGACCTAATTGTTAAGGAGTAGCCCACATGGAATTTCTTGGGAAACTATATATTTCTCTAATTGTCATCAGGTTGACCCCAAAATACATATTTCTGGGCATTCCCAAGGATGCTGTATGTATGCTCACTTAGGTTCCAGGCAGCTTCTCCTATCCAGCCAGTCCCTTGAGGTCTCTAACTCGAGGGTTTCACAGTCCTGAAGCCATGGTGTTTCCCTCTACAAAACAGAAAGAATGGCCCATGCCAGCACTCCGCATCACCTTTTATCACAGATTAAGGTAAATGATCTCCTGAAGTAAATGAATGTTACAAGATGGAATTTGGTTGTGGACCCAACTAGGGAGATTCAATTGTTAAATAATCCAAAGGGCCTTCCCTGGAAATGGTTCCATGGCATGGCAGGAAGGGAAAGCACTGAGGTTTATCACACAAACATACACACCCATGAGCGCGCGCGCACACACACACACACACACACACACACACATCGTCCTTCATTTCTTTCTTCATTCTTTCTCTACCTTGATTTTAATTTACAGCCTTGAAACTTAAAGTGGGGTCAAGCAGCCTCACATTGCCTGGGAGCTTGTTAGATATGTAGACTCTTATTCCCATCCTACAATGACTTTGCCAGTATCTGCATTTTAACAAGATTCCCAAGTTACTCCAAAGCACATTAAAGTGGGAGAAGTACCAATTTGTAGAAAAGAATCTGTGGATTCTCCCACTCCAGTTTTCACGTCCACGTTCATTTCCAGTCTGGCAGCTCTTAGAATCAAAGCCCTTGCTCCTCCCCCTTCCTCTCCTTCCCTTTCAGACCGCACCACGTGCAAAGCTGTCCTTGGCAGCATTGGACTTCTGTGCCTGCCCTTTCCCATTATCTGTAAGTAACCCTTTCCTGTGATCTTTCCTGTCCCCTTCCTGCTGATAGCGTCTGCACAGGCTCCTGGGCTCTGTTTACCCTCCTTTCAGAGAGGCTGGAAACACAGCCCAAGCATCAGTGTGGCTGGCTTGAGGGGCTCTGCCTGCCCTGCCTCTTCTCCTGCCAGATGTAATCACTCCCAGAATTCAGAGGTTTATGACTTGTTTCTTGTAGTTCCAAATTTGTGGTCAAGATGCCCTAGTGGTGAGTTGGCAGGACTAATGGCTTGTTTAAATATTTTTCCATCTCTGCTCTTTCAGACCACTTCTTCCATGTTGATATCACTTGTATGAAAATGTGAATGTAGTGAAATCGTGTGGATCACAGCTATCAAGCTTGTTTTATATTTTTACACTGATGAAGTCATCACATCAGCGGTTTCTACAAACTTTAAATCTACTCTGAAAGAAACAACCTGAAATTGGGCCCCGAGTCTTTCCATAGGTACTTGTATGTACTCTGGGAATATTCATTTGCTTCCTAGAAATGGCAAGAGATTGTCTTTGAAGTCCAGAAAGAAAAAAATGGGGAAGATGTGGAGAAGTCAGAACTCTCATGCATTGCGAGTGAAATGGCACCACCACCCTGGGAAATAGCTGATTGTTTCTCAAAAATGCAAACAGCATTGCCATATTGATCCAGAAATTTCACTTACAGGTAACAACCCCCAAGAAGTGAAAACAGAGATTCAAATAAGTAATTATATGTCAATGTCCATAGTACCACAGCAGCATTATTTACAATGGACAAAAAGAGGAAACAATACATGTCCATGAGCAGATGAATGGGTTTTTTAAACATGGTATGTACACACACACACACACACACACACAAGACACACATACACATATGGAATAATATTCAGCCATAAAAAAGAACAAAGTTATGATACATGCTACAACATGGATGAGCCTTATAAATATTCTGCTAAGTGAAATTATCCAGGCACAAAAGGGCAAATATTGTATGATTTTGCTTATATGAAGAATTTAGAAGAGGCAAATTCACAATTCTTACACGGCAGGAAAGAAAGCCCTGGAGAAAACAGTAAGAACTAAAGGGTTTATATTTGTTTGTGTGTGTGTGTTGCAGTGGCAGAGGGGGAGACAGGAAGCAAACAAATAATCTCAGGATGAGCTTAGTAATGTCAGAAAAAATACATCAGGATTAGGAGCCAGTGAGTGACAAAGGAAGAGAGATGGGTTGGGAGAGTTGCCTGCTATGATTTGGTTGTGGTTTTTCCCAAAAAAATGTCATGTCAAAATTTGGTTGCTGATGCAGTGCTGTTGAAAAGTGAGACTTTCTTTCTTTCTTTCTTTCTTTCTTTCTTTCTTTCTTTCTTTCTTTCTTTCTTTCTTTCTTTCTTTATTGTTTGTTCTATTTAGTTATACATGACAGCAGAATGCATTTTGATTCATTGTACACAAATGGAGTCCAACTTTTCCTTTCTCTGGTTGTACATGATGTAGAGTCACACTATTCGTGTAGTCATACATGTACATAGGGTAATGATGTCTGTCTCATTCCACCATCCTTCCTTCCCTTCATCCCTCTTCTCCCCTCTTCTCCCCTCATTTTCCTCTATACAATCCAACATTCCAAAAGAGTTCTTGTGTTTCTCTAGAGACTGAATTAGTTCATACAGGAAAGGATTAACTCTTGCAAGAGAAAGCTGTTATAAAGTAGGTCAGCTCCTTTGTCTCCTGTCTCAATACATTCTCTTTCTGCTTTCCATCATGCATGGAGCAACACATGGCCCTCACCAGAAGCAGAGCAGAGGCTGGTACCATGCTCTTGGATTTCCAGAACCAGACCTAAATAAACCTCTTTTCTTTATAAAATACCCAGTCTCAAATATTCTATTTTTTTTATTCATTTAATTTTGATTCATTGAACACAAATGGAGTACAGCTATTGTTTCTCTGGTTGTACACAAAGTAGAGTCACACCATGCATTCATACATGTACACAGGGCAATGATATCTGTCTCATTCTGTTATTATTCTTAGCCCGCCACCTTGACCCCACCCCTCCCTTCCCTCTATGCTATCTATCCTTCCTCCATTCTTGCCTCCCTTCTACCCCACATTATGCATCATCATTCACTTATCAGAGAGATCATTCGACCTTTGGATTTTCGGACTGGCTAATCTCACATAGCATGACATTCTCCAACATCATCCATTTACCTGCAAATGCCGTAATTTTATTCTTCTTTATGGCTGAGTAAATTTCCATTGTGTGTATATACCACAGTTTCTTTATCCATTCCTCTATTGAAGGGCATCTAGGTTGGTTCCACAATCTAGCTATTGTGAATTGAGCAGCTATGAACATTGATGTGGCTGTATCACTGTAGTAATCTGATTTTAAGACCTTTGGGTATAGGCCAAGGAGCGGGATAGCTGGGTCAAATGGTGGATCCATTCCAAGTATTCTAAGGAACCTCCACACTGTGTTCCAGAGTGGCTGCACCAACTTGCAATCCCACCAGCAATGGATGAGTGTACCCTTTTTCCCACATCCTCGACAACACCTGTTGTTGCTTGTATTCTTAATAAAAGACATTCTAGTTGGGGTAAGATGAAATCTTAAGGTGGTTTTGATTTGCATTTCTCTTATAACTAGGGATGTTGAACATTTTTTCATAAATTTGTTGATTGCTTATAGATCTTCTTCTGTAAGTGTCTGTTCATTTCCTTGGCCCATTTATTGATGGGTTATTAGTATTCTTGGTGTAAATATTTTTGAGTACTTTGTAGATTCTGGAGATTAGGGCTCTATCTGAAGTATGTGTGGCAAAGATTTTCTCCCACTCTGAAGGCTCTCTCTTCACATTGCTGATTGTTTCCTTTGCTGAAAAAAACCTTTTTAGTTTGACTCTATCCCAATCATTGATTCCTGCTTTTATTTCTTGAACTTTGGCAGTCATGTTAAGGAAATCTGGTCCTAGGCCAACATGATGAAGATATGGACTTATTTTCTCTTCTCTTATGTGCAGGGTCTCTGGTCTAATTCCTAGGTCCTTGATCCATTTTGAGTTGAGTTTTGTACAAGGTGAGAGATAGGGGTTTAGTTTCATTTTGCTGCATATGGATTTCCAGTTTTCCCAGAACCATTTGTTGAAGAGGCTATCTTTTCTCCATTGTATGTTTTTGACTCCTTTGTCAAATATGAGATACCTGTATTTATGTGGGTTTGTCTCTGTGTCCTCTATTCTGTACCATTGATCTACCTGTCTATTTTGGTGTCAATACCATGCTGTTTTTGTTACTATTGCTCTGTAATATAGTTGAAGGTCCGGTATTGTGATACCCCCTGCTTTGCTCTTCTTGCTAAGAAATGCTTTAGCTATTCTGGGTCTCTTATTCCTCCAAATGAATTTCATGATTGCTTGCTCTATTTCTATAAGGGTCATCATTGAGATTCTAATTGGAATTGCATTGAATTTGTATAGAGATTTTGGTAGTATGGCCATTTTGATAATATTAATTCTGCCTATCCAAGAACATGGGAGATCTTTCCATCTTCTCAGATTTTCTTTCTTTCTTTCTTTAGCATTCTGTAGTTCTCATTGTAGAGCTCTTTCACCTCTTTTGTTAGATTGATTCCCAAGTATTTTTTGTTTTTGAGGGTATTGTGAATGGGGTAGTTTTCCTAATTTCTCTCTCAGAGGATGCATCACTTACAAATAAAAATGCATTAGATTTATGAGCATTAATTTTATATCCTGCTACTTTACTGAATTCATTTATGAGTTCCAGAAGTTTTCTGGTAGAATTTTTAGGCTCTTCTAAATAGAGAATCATGTCATCAGCAAATAGGGATAGTTTGAGCTCTTCTTTTCCTATTTGTATTCCTCTAATGACTTTGTTCTGTCTAATTGCTCTGGCTATAGTTTCAAGGACGATGTTGAATAGTAGTGGCAAAAGAGGGCATCCCTGCCTTGTTCCAGTTCTCAGGGGGAATGCTTTCAATTTTTCTCCATTTAGAATGATGTTAGTTGTGGGCATAGCATAGATAGCCTTTACAATGTTAAGGAAAGTTCCTCCTATCCCTATTTTTTCTAGTGTTTTGAGCATGAAGGGGTGCTGTATTTTATCAAATGCTTTTTCTGCATCTATTGAAATATCATGTGGTTCTTGACTTTAAGTCTGTTGATGAGGTGAATTACATTTATTGATTTCTGGATGTTGAACCAGCCTTGTACCCCTGGGATGAAACCCACTTGATCATGGTGCACTATCTTTTTAATATGCTTTTGTATGCAATTTGCTAAAATTTTGTTAAGAATTTTTGCATCTATGTTCATTAGGGATATTGGTCTGAAATTTTGTTTCCTCGATTTGTCCATCTCTGGTTTTGGTATCAGGGCAATATTAGCTTCATAGAATGAGTTTGGAACGGTTCCCTCCTCCTCTATTTCATGAAATACTTTGAGGAGTATTGGAATGAGCTCTTCTTTGAAGGTCTTGTAGAACTCAGCTGTGAATCCATCTGGTCCCGGACTTTTCTTTGTTGGTAGGCTTTTGATGACTTCTTCTATTTCATTGCTTGAAACTGATCTATTTAAGTTGTGTATGTCTTCCAGATTCAGTTTGGGTGGCTCATATGCCTCTAGGAACCTGTTGATGTCTTCCAGGTTTTCTATTTTGTTGGAGTATAAATTTTCAAAATAGCTTCTAATTATGTTTTGTATTTCAATAGTGTCTGTTGTAATATTTCCATTTCCATCACAAATTTTAGTAATTTGGATTTTCTCTCTCCTTCTCTTTGTTAGTGTGGCTAAGGGTTTATCAATTTTGTTTATTTTTTCAAAGAACCAACTTTTTGTTTGGTCAATTTTTTGAATAGTTTCTTTTGTTTCAATTTCATTGATTTCAGCTCTGATTTTAATTATTTCCTGTCTTCTACTACTTTTGGTGATGATCTGTTCCTCTTTTTCTAGGGCTTTGAGCTGTAATGTGAGGTCATTGATTTGTTGACTTTTCATTCTTTTATTGAATGCACTCCATGCAATGAATTTTCCTCTTAGCACTGCTTTCATAGTATCCCAGAGATTTTGATATGTTGTATCTTTGTTCTCATTGACCTCTAAGAATTTTTTTATTTTCCCCCTAATATCTTCTGTTATCCACACATCATTCAATAGCATATTATTTAATCTCCAGGTGTTGGAGTAGTTTCTGTTTTTAACTTTATCATTGATTTCTAATTTCATTCCATTATGATCTGATAGTATACAAGGTAGTATCTCTATATTTTTGTATTTGCTAAGAGTAGTTTTGTGGCATAACGTATGGTCTATTTTAGAGAAGGATCCATGAGCTTCTGAGAAGAAAGTGTATTCAATTTTTGATGGATGGAATATTCTACATATGTCTGTTAAATCTAAATTAGCAATTGTGTCATTGAGTTCTATGGTTTCTTTGTTCAATTTTTGCTTGGAAGATCTGTCCAATGGTGAGAGAGGAGTGTTAAAGTCACCCAGTATTATTGTGTTTTGATCTATTTGGCTCCTGGAATTGAGACGGATCTGATTGATGTAATTGAATGCGCCATTGTTGGTGCATAAATATTTATGATTGTTATACCTTGAGGATTTATGTTTCCCTTAAGTAGTATGAAATGTCCTTCTTTATCCCTTCTGACTAACTTTGGCTTGAAGTCTGCTTTATCTGAAATGAGGATGGAAACTCCTGCTTTTTTACTAAGTCCATGTGCATGGTATGTTTTTTCCCCACCTTTCACCTTTAGTCTGTGGGCATGTTTTTCTATGAGATGAGTCTCTTGAAGGCAGCATATTGTTGGGTCTTTCTTTTTAATCCAATCTGCCTGTCTATGTCTTTTGATTGATGAATTTAAGCCATTTACATTTAGGGTTATTACTGAGATATGACTTGTATTCCCAGTCATTTTGACTTATTTTTGGATTTTAATCTATCTTGGTTTTCCTTTAATTGACTGTTCATTTCGGATAATTCCTCCCTTTTCTGACTTACAATGTTGTTTCTCATTTTTTCCTCTTGGAATATTTTGCTGAGGATTTTCTGTAGGTCAGGCTTTCTATTTGAGAATTCTTTTAGCTTGTGTTTATCATGGAATGATTTTATTTCATCTTCAAATCTGAAGGTAAGTTTTGCTGGGTATAAGATTCTTGGTTGGCATCCTTTTTCTTTCAATGCTTGGAATATGTTGTTCCAGGCCCTTCTTGCTTTCAGGGTCTGGGCTGAGAAATCTGCTGATATTCGTATTGGTTTCCCCATATGTTATCTGATATTTTTCTCTCGCAGCCTTTAAAATTCTATCTTTGTTTTGTATGTTAGGTATTTTCATTATAATGTGCCTGGGTGTGGATCTGTTGTGATTTTGTGCATTTGGTGTCCTATAAGCCTCTTGAATTTGATTTTCCATTTCATTCATCAGATTTGGGAAATTTTCTGATATTATTTCATTGAACAGATTATTCATTCCTTTGGTTTGTATCTCTGTGCCTTCTTCAATACCAATAACTCTTAAACTTGGTCTTTTCATGATGTCCCATAGTTCTTGGATGTTCTGTTCATGATTCCTTACCATCTTCTCTGTCTGATCGAGTTTGTTTTCAAGATTAAATATTTTGTCTTCATTGTCTGAGGTTCTGTCTTCCAAGTGATTTAGCCTGTTGGTTAAGCTTTCTATTGAGTTTTTAATTTGGTTTATTGTAACCTTCATTTCAAGAATTTCTGTTTGGTTTTTTTCAGAATCTCTATCTCTTTATTGAAATGATCTTTTGCTTCCTGCAGTTGCTCTTTTAGCATTGCCTGCATTTGCTCTCTTGACTCCTCGTTCGCTTCTCAGATCATTTTAATTATGTACAACTCTCTTTCTGACAATGCTTCTGCCATGTTGTCATTGGATTCTTTTGGTATAGTATCTGGGTTTGCTTGGGACATTTTATTCCCATGTTTTCTCATGCTGCTAGTGTATCTTCCCCTCTAGTAGTGCAAATCCTAGGTATTGCAGTTTCCCCTTAAAGACTTACAGGGTTCCTGCCTATTTTCAATATTTCCCCTTGAATTGAGAGATCAATATTAGCAGCACACCATATAAACAATGTGTCCTTAATCTAAATAGTCACTATTAAGATATTAACAGTGTCATCTTAACAGAGATTAGTTCAAATTATTATTTACAGCATAACCAGTAAGTTTGCAATAAGGACTGCAATTTCTAATGTTGGACAGGGAGAATGAGGAGGGGTATAGGACAAAACACTAATGAGATAAGAAGTGAGTCTATAGATACACTATGTCGTATGAATAGTGGAAGTGGAATTAAAAGAAATAGGTTGCTAGCGTGAGAAAAAAAGAGATTCTCCAAGGAAACGGATATATAAGAGGAAGATAGAGTGATAAGAATATTAATAAAAGAAAAAGGTAGGAATATAGTGGGTATATTAGGAATAATCATAGTAATACAACTAATTTTAAAAGTTCTGTGATAAAAATATACTGCACAGTTCAAACCTCTTATTTTTCAATGACCTGATGTTTGAGAGGTGCTTCATCAAGTGATGACCCAAGAAGGGTGCTGTCCCACTACCTCCAGGTTGGGAATGATCAATGCTTCTGAGCAGAAGCAACCTGGTGTTGATAGACGATTAGTCGCAGCACAGATGCTAGACTCTGGGCCAGGGTGTGGGCCTGGGCACTAGACCAAGTTGGGAAGGGGGCACAGTGCTCAGTGATGGAGACACTGGGCTTGATGGCCCAGGCAGGCCTAAGCTCCCCACTGGGCTCTCTCCCCTCAAATATTCTATTATAGCAACAGAAAACAGACTGCGACAACATCTCATCTAAGACATGTTGGTTATGCCTCAGTTTTACTAAGGGCTGTGTCCGTAAGATATAGTCTTTAGATAAAACCTGCCCTTTGATACTGCCTTATTTTGCTTTTCATATATTTGTCTACATTTGTCTTCTTTTTACTTCCCAAACTGATCTTCTAACTCTAGAATCAATAAAGCAGTGCCTTTTCTAAGAAAACAATTTAACTAAGTTCAGTTGGCCCAAATTCAATCCCTCTAAAGTCAATTTGCATTTAACCACCTTGCTTAATGGTCTACTGACCATGTGCTACTTTCCTTGTAATGTTTCACTTTTAGAGCATTTCCCATGAAGTAGGACAATTTTAGCCTTATACAAAGTTTTGTATTTTCCTACATATTTTTTCTACTTCATTTATTTTTGTGTTCCTCATAAGCATTTATGCAATTATTCATATGTGATTCATCAAATTGACCCATTTGAAGGTTTCCTACCTCTATTTTACTTTTTCCTTTGGATTTTTAGAAGATACCTACTTGTCTCTATAGTTTTATTAATAGAAATTAGTCCCACCTGTGTTTGATGTAATTCCTGAAGTTTTATTATTTTGACAGAGGCAAACTATTTTCCAGGAAGCTTCCTGGTAGCAACTTTTTATTAGGTGCTTCTAGGCTCATAAAAATATAAAATTAAAAATGCATCACCTATAGTTACATACCATCTGATCACATTAAACTCATTTGGAGGCTTAAAGAGGCGGTCTCCAGAGCAAGCACGTATGGACAGAGACATTACCATAGGTTTTCTGACTTCTAACTTGGGTGTCAAGCAAACCTTTATATTGCCTCCATGATAATGCTGCCAACATGCCAACTGTACTACATGTTAGTTAAATAAGACAGGGTTTATCTACCATTTGCTCAAGCACTGTCTAATTTGGAAAATATCACCTCTTGTTATCATTAGTACTTTATTCAGGAGGAAACTTGGTGGACTAGATGGGCATATTCTATGTAAAGTGATGTTCCAAAATTTATTCCATGTGTTCAATCCCGAGCACCAAAAACAAAACAAAACAAAACAAAAAGTTCAGTGATAAAAAATTAAAACCAAGCTCAGGAAATTCTTGAGCAAAGAAACATCCCCCCTCCGGGAACGTTTAAGTTAGCAACTCTTGGTTGGAGGGATTTTATACCCCTACTGGACATCTAGCAGTGCCTAGACACATTTCTGGTTGTCACAACAGGGGAGAGGGGACTACTGGCATCTAATGGATAAAGGCCAGGGATGTTGCCAAATGTACTGCAATGCACAGGACAGCTCCCACAGGGAAAAGCTATCTTGTCCACAAATGTCAACTGTACTGAGGCTGAGAGACCCTGTTTCAATGGCTGCTCATTTAAGGAAGACAAAGTGGGGCGTGCTTTGAAGACTAACACTGACCTTGCAGAGAACAGTCATCTCTGCACGGCATAATCTGGGTCCCTAATACAGCTTTCGTATGTTTTTCCATGTATGCCCATGCTCTTATTTCAAAAAGAAATCTGTGTTCCCATGTTCATTTTCTTGGCCTGAAGTCTTGGGTGAGGCTCTGCTTGGTTCATCTATTTTCTCTGGCACATTCCCCTCTCCACCAACTCTCTTTATGAGCTTGACTCCAGCTCTCAGTGGAGAGAAAGACCATCATTGCCTCAAGTTCTGTGCCTGTTCCCAGACCCATCACCTGGGCGAGGCTCCAACATCAGGCAGAGCAGGCAAGGTCTCTGGCTCAAACTACTGTTCCAGGCCAAGACCAACTGGGAACCAACTGAGACGGGAGGATTTCCCATTCCTTTCCATCTGTTTTTCCAACTCCATAACTCCAGTGTCCTATTGCCCTCCTTTCTCCTCCTCTGCTCCTCTTTTAGACAAGTCTTGGAATTCTTACCCCTCTGTGCTGGTTAAGGTGTCCCATCCAACAACTGAGCCTCAAGACTAATTTCTTTCAATCATCCCTTAAGCCTCATTCTCAGAGAGGATCAAGACTCAAAAAAACTAATTATTGACAATGTATGGCTCCTTCTAGTCAGCGTTGCTTTTCAACAAGGGACACTGTTCAATGAACAGAAGCGTTTCTGGCAGAATATGGG
This sequence comes from Glaucomys volans, assembly GCA_020662805.1. Classification (NCBI taxonomy): domain Eukaryota; kingdom Metazoa; phylum Chordata; class Mammalia; order Rodentia; family Sciuridae; genus Glaucomys; species Glaucomys volans. Next base: position 22,710 of record JAJEJO010002461.1, read on the forward strand.
GCATGTTAATACAAAGTGCACTTCCCAACCTTTTTCTCATTGGCTTCCAGAACTTTTCTCTAAGCCTTGGAGGGCAGGACTTTCTAATGCCCATCAGGGTGGTCAAATATGCACAGATATCCAAGTCACCCATTGGTGGCTGGTGGTGCCTGCATGAAACACAGGGGTTTCAGATCCTGTGCCATCCTGCTTGGTGGAAAGTGGGTATGGAATCCTTACAGGATACCTAAAGTTCTTCCTTCACACATGGTCCCTCTACCATTTGTCCCTACCTTACCCTATCTCCTCTCTGCCTCCAGACTTTTGGAACTGTATGGTTTGAAGAGCATTCTTTTGTGAAACCCTGGCTCATATCAACCAGTTGGCATCTTTTTTTCCCAGAGAGTTTCTCAGCCAATGCTTGGCCCTTAGAAAGGATCCTCAATCTTTGACTGTACAACATCCAGAGCTCCTCTTACTCCTTTCTGGCATGGGAGAACTCCAGCTGAAGTAGCTCGCATTCTTTCTCCAGGTTCTCATTCTGCTCTTTCCTCATTAAGTAAAGGTAATTAGCCAAAGGCAAAACAAAACTTGGAATTCCATTGTTGGGCAAAATGTAAAAACATTTGAGAACCAGCATGAAGAGCTATAAGGGACACTCAGTGTAGAGGGAAAATAGAACACAATACAGTCAGTCTGAAAAATTCTGTAACTGATAAATGTCCCATATGGCTACAGGAGCCAGAAGTAAGGGAGCAACGACCTGGACAAGGTGGCCAGGGAAGTGGTCTCTTGGCCTCAGAACTAAGTAACATCCTCAGGTGAGGAACACTTGCTTGTTGCTGTGGCACCAGCAGGTAGCAGATGGCTTTATTTTTCATTGCATGATTGGCTCCCAGTGTAGTATTACTTTAGTGTGCACTGCTTTATGAGGGAATCAAAGGCTGATTTTCCATGTAATCTAAGAGACAAACTATAACTGAGAAAACAACACTTTTGTTGTTGTTTTGGCCTAAATTGCACACTGTTTTCTCAGTTTGCTGACTGTTGCCCTGGAATAAACTTTATCTGATGCTAGATGAAGGTCTAACACTACCTAAGCCACTTCTGCCCTTGAGCCATCGTGTTAGTGTATAATAATCATTGCCAAATTGTTTTACAGCTGCAGCAAAGTGGGACAATTGCCTAATATACCTCAACAAGTGGCACCAAATGTGTTTAGAGACGCACTTTGATGTTATTGCGCCATAGTCAATCCACTCTGTTCCTCCCTAGATAAATGTCATTGGCCTAGGCAGCTGCTCCCTGCCTACCCTTTCCTTTCAAACTCCCACATGATTCTACCATACTCAGCGTGAGTTTTGGTTTGGTTTGGTTTGGTTTTCACAAGACACTTACATGTTCCAAACAACTTTTTCCTTTTTAACTGAATCAAGCAGCAAAGTTCTAAGTGCATCTCCACCCACAGATTCAGGGCAGAGTAAGCCGAGGTCATGGTGATTATGAACAATCATGCATTATCATATTTAAGATCAGAAATGGAACCAGAAGGACCAACTTTAGATAGAGCCTGCCTCCTCTACCACTTCATACCACAATACAAAGGAAGCCTTCCAGAAGAACAGGAGGGGAATATTTACTACAGTCTAAGGAGATATGGGGAAATTAGAACACAGGGGATAGAGCTGGACCTTCAAGTCTATGTAGAATATTTCAAACAGTAGAGAATAGGAGAAAGTCTCCCCAGGATCAATGCCTCAAGCAAGATACCATTATAGAGAAAATTGGGGCCTAAATTTTTTTTAAAAAAATCAATGAATGCTGCTGGAGATCTACATTTTGGGGAAGGCAGAGATGGGAAAGAGCCTCAACAAGGAACTCAGAGACAGGATATGTAGGGCATGTGGTGGCAAGTTAAGACTTTATTCTGTAGGAAAGGAAGGCCATCAGAGATTTCAGAAGATACTCTAGGAGCATGGGGGAGAGGATGATATCCCAATGGCAAAAGTGAAAACTTGAATCTAGACACTAACTGTGGGAAGGAAGGGGGAAATAGTAATCACACTGATCAAACTGAAGTCAGGTTGGGCATGGGGAAGTGGAAGTAAAGGGTTGGTATGAAGAAGGCCCAGGGTAGGAAATCAACACTCTTTTCAATTGATGATTTCAGGATTTGGAGTATAAGTGTCAGGAGATGACATTACAGGAACCAGGAAAAGAAAACCAGGTTCTGGGGAAAGATAATGGAGTAAGCCATGAGCAAGTTGCATTTGGGATGCTGGAGAAACTCCCAGAGGGAGATGAATAAATGACATTGGATATACAACTCTGGAACTCAGGGAAAGATCTGGAATAGAGGTAAAATCATCAATGTTCACAGTTCACAGGTGAAGTCACAAAAAATAAACAAGAAGAACAAACAAAAGAGTGCAGAGGCATTGAATCCTTGGGAGCATCAACATCTCCACAGGACACTGTGCCCAGCACAGGCCACTCAGTGCCCTGCCACCTGAATCTCCAGAGCCTAGCACAGGCCTGGAAAAGATCACTTTGCTCAGTAAAGTTTTTGGACTAATGGAATGAACCATCTTAGTAAGGCAGACCATTGCATCCCAGGAGTGGACAGAGATGAAACTTTACCTTTGCAAATATCAACCCTACCCACGTTGTGTTTTCTCCTTTAGAGAATAAAAATGATGTCACATAAAGCTATACAAAGCTTACAAGCCCAGCTTTCCAGTGACCTCAGCTTCTCCAGTGTCTGGAATTCCCGTGCCTCCCCACTGACTTTGGCATGTTTGTATTTAATCTCCACTTTAGGGAGTCAGGGCAAAATGAAACTCCTTTGAACTTGGGACACCCTTAACATTCTCTTTCATAACAAAATCTCAAAGCAAGAAAAACCTGGTAGTTCCTCTGGGACTGCTGCATCTTTTCATTTAATTAACTAATTCATCATTTTCTGAGAGCCAGCCCTATATAACATGTGGGAAGCTCAAAATACCTTTAAAATGCACGTACGTGTGCACACACACCCATGTGTGAATCTTAACTTGTAATCTATCAGTAAGCGCTGTTCTCTAGGCACATTCAGAAGAGGAGGACGGGTGAGGGTGAATTATCATGGACATCTTCACAGAAGAAAAGTTTCGAGAACAGAGCCATAAAGGCTAAGTAAGTTGATTTGCTTATTTATTTGTTTGTCGAGGCAAAAGAAACCACACGAGCAAAAATGTGGAAACAAGAAGGCCTGAGGAAAAACTATTGGAAAGGTGCTGGAGCAGTCTCTAAAGGGTCTTGACTACATGTGACATGATTGGATTTGTGCTTTGAGAAGATTGTTCTGGCAGCTGGTGGGGACATTGGAACAGAGCCTGGAAAGATACCTGAGCAGAGAGCTTCTTGCCAAGGTGCCTCCTTTGCAACTTCTTCTTGGCCTCATGAACACTGACATTAGTAAATGGATCGAATAATAAAAATGGTGGTAGACCTAAAGTCATACACAAAGCCTTTGCAACTGGCAGAAAGAGCAACACAGGGAGGGGTCAAGCCCAGACAAGGGAGGGGTCAAAAGGATACTGCTCAAGAAAGTAGTTGTGAGATGGGGTCGAACCTGTATTTATAGGTCTTGATTTATCATAAATTTTTTTTCCAATCATAATTAGATTTACACTTAACTTCCTAAAGCCTCTTCTGTGTTCAAAGAAGTTTGCCTATGTGTCAATATTGGACCTGGCTCTAGCCCCAACCCCAGGGAAAATGCAAAGCTCTCTTAAATCTTGAGGAATCCAGAGAAAATGTCAGCTTGCTATGGCTTCTCTCACTAGGCCTTACTCCTAGTAACTTACATTTTAAGAACTCTGCTAACACAGATAGACCATGATGCTATGAAATTCAAGTGGGATTTACTAAGAACTCTTATATAAGTCTGATGCAATCCCTAAATTACATCTTGGGACTATGAGTTAAGCGCTTGTTCAGGGTTTGAGAGTCTTTACTATCCAAAAAAAATTTTTTTTAAATACTGATTTAATTGCTGGTGCATTTAACTGACTTCATAGACGGACTTTAAGCATTTTGCACATGCAGATCCAAAGGAAGTAGAGACAGAATGGCTGAATTTCTACAGTAATTTCTTAAGATATAAGAAGTAAGAATAGTAAATTCTGTTCCACAGTTCTAGATGCATAGCCCTCTCCTTCCTGGCAAGAGACAGAAGCATAGCCATATAAAGGACTCATTTTCAGCCCTAGGAAACTTCTACTTGTTCATTTTCTCTCTGATTCAAAGACTAAAAAACATACTGCTAGATCAGGGCCTTGGAAAGGGACTTTTACCCCATAGTGGGTGATGGGGTTGGTCCAGGTTCTGCATCAGGAAATTTTCCAACCATGATGACAGCCATGCAGGTGCCTTCTGAGTCCTACCTGTGCCTTCTTTCATTTTCAGCCTCTGCTCTGCCCCGGTCTACAAGTAAAGCCCCAGAGGAAGATTTGGGAAGTTTACCAGTAGGAAGAAACTCCCACTGGTTATCCGGAGCACTACCATCAATCCACTTGGTATGAGGAAAAGAGAAACCTCTCCTAGGAAAACTCCTAGAAGAATCCGAAACTGAGATGGACAAAGGACAGTTAGCTGATCATCAAAGAAAAGGAAATAGGCAGACAGCACTCTGCCATCAACTGGTTGCTAACACCTCCTGGGGAGGGGAAGCTGCACTTTCCAACACAAGTGATTACCCCCTGGGGCTACTCTTTCCTGCTCTTTCTTTTGGTCACATAGGCAAGGTAAGTGGAGGGAGGAGCATGAGAAGAAAGTAAACCTAAAAGTCTATAAAGGGGCCAGACACCTCCACTCCCATGGATACCAGCTCTGGGTCCCTCCTCTCCAGTGAAGTCTGTTTCTCTTTATCCCTTAAATAAAACTTGTTTTCTTGCCTGGGCATTTTCTCAGATGTTTAATATTCAACACTGGGGTAACAAAGACCCAATCCTGATTTTCAAGACCGATATCAAAAGGATCAGTGATTCATTACATATGGGAGCCTATGCCAAGGGTGTCTCTAGAAAGATGAAAATCCACCCAGGAGAGTCATTGACATTTACCATTTACTCTCAGGGCTTTATCTTTCCACAAAACTCATTTTCATCTCATATCTGAACTTTTAAAATACAGTTATCACCTACCCAGGAAGTCCATTCCAATGTTCACTGAATTTGTTACATTTTAAATTCTTAATATAAGCCTATCATTTATAACAATTTATGAAATTTAATTCCTTTTCCTTTTTCTTTCTTGTTAAGCTCTTTTATTTTCTCCAGATGTCATAATGAGAAAGAACATTCAGAGAAGACTGCAGAGGTCCAAGTTTCAGTCTGAAGACCAGGCAATAATGCTAGAAAACCTTAGGTCAATGAACCCTTCTCAGGTTCAGATTCCTCACATCTCAAAAGGAAGAGCATCTTCCTGAACCTTCTGATCCCATAAGACTGTTGTGAATTTCAGACAGAAGCCATGTCCATAGACACAATCTGAAACCCATCATGAGCCAGAGCAAAGAGAGGAGTTTCAAAGTTTTCATAGATACATCAGACATCATGTAGTTTCCATGAGCTTAGTTTCCTTTGATTGTGATCCATAACTTTGGCCCTCAAATGTTTCACATTCTTAGATTTAATTTTTAAATAACCTAGCACTGCTGGCTACACTTTCTATAACACTAGCTAACTATAAAATTATCATCTAACTTTATTACCTAAGAACCAAATACTTAGCCAGTCACTGCTCCTTATTAAAATCTATTTAAATTATAAATTTTATGGTAATGGACCACCATCTAAATCCCTTTCAAATTTAAGAGATTTGCCAATGTGTCCTAAGATACTGATTGCTACAGTCTGATTAATCTTACAGTTCACAAATAGTATGAAGCAAACACTCTGCAAAGTGCTAGCTACAAAAACCCATGAAGCTACTAGTAAGTTAAAGAGGAAATTGAGAGCTGGGCACAGTGGTACATGCCTATAATCCCAAAGACTCAGAAGACAAAGACAGGAAGATTATAAGATCAATGTTTTTCATTTATTTTTATTTTTTATTGTTTGTTCTATTTAGTTATACATGACAGCAGAATGCATTTTGATTCATTGTACACAAATGGAGTACAACTTTTTCATTTCTTTGGTTGTACACAATGTAGAGTCACACCAATCATGTAATCATACATGTACACAGGGTAATGATGTTTGTCTCAGTTCACCATCTTTCCTTCCCCCCACTCCTACCCTCCCCTCATTTCCCTCTACACATGATGAAGATTTGGACCTACTTTTTCTTCTATTATGTGCAAAGTCTCTGGTCTAACTTCTAGATCCTTGATCCATTTTGAGTTGAGTTTTGTGCAGGGGGAGAGATAGGGGTTTCATTTCATTTTACTGCATATGGATTTCCAGTTTTCCCAGAACCATTTGTTGAAGAGACTATCTTTTCTCCATTGTATGTTTTTGGCACTTTTATCTAGTATGAGATGCTGTATTTATGTAGGTTTGCCTCTGTGTCTTCTATTCTGTACCATTGGTCTGCCTGTCTGTTTTTCCAAATGAATTTCATGATTGTTTTCTATATTTCTATGAGGTATATCATTGATATTTTAATTGGAATTGCATTGAACCTGTGTAGCACTTTTGGTAGTATAGCCATTTTGACAATATTAATTCTGCCTATCCAAGAACATGGGAGAACTTTCCCTTTTCTCAGGTTTTAATTTCTTTCTTTAATGTTCTGTAGTTTTCATTCTAGAGGTCTTTCACCTCTTTTGTTAGATTGATTCCTAATCATTTTTTTGAGGCTATTGTGAATGGGAGCTTTTCTAATTTCCCCTTCAGAGGATTCATCACTTAGGATAGAAATGCGTTAGAGTTATGAGTGTTGATTTTATACTCTGCTACTTTGCTGAATTCATTTATTAGTTCTAGAAGTTTTCCAGAGAATTTTTTGATCCTCTAAATATAAAATCATGTCATTGGCAAACAGTGATAGTTTGAGTTCTTCTTTTCCTATTCATTTCCTTTAATTTCTTTCATCTGTCTAATTGCTCTGGCGAGAGTTTCAAGGACTATATTGAACAGAAGTGGTGAAAGAGAGCATCCCTGTCTTGTTCCAGTTTTTAGAGGGAGCTTTCAATTTTTCTCCATTAAGAATGATGTTGACCTTGGGCTTAGCATAGATAGCCTTTCCAGTGATGAGTTATGTTCCTAATATAATATCCCTATTTTTTCTAGTGTTTTGAGCATGAAGGGGTGCTGTATTTTATCAAATGCTTTTTCTGCATCTATTGAAATGATCATATAATTCTTAACTTTAAGTCTATTGACATAATGAATTATATTTATTGATTTTTGGATGTTAAACCAACCTTGCATCCCTGGGATAAACCCCACTTGATCATGATGCACTATCTTTTTAATGTTTTTGTATGCAATTTGCCAGAGTTTCGTTAAGAATTTTACATCTATGTTAATCAGGGATATTGGTCTGAAGTTTTCTTTCCTTGATGTGTCTTTGTCTGGTTTTGTATCAGGGTTATTATACTAATACTAAGCAAGATAAGCCAATCCCAAAAAACCAGAGGTCAAATGTTTTCTCTGTTAAGTGGATGCTGATACATAGCAGGGGGATGGGCAATGTACGGGAAAAATGGAGGAACTGTGAATCATATGTTTGTTGCTGCAGCTAGCACTAGGATTGCAAGTTCAAGGCCAGCCTCAGAAACTTAGTGACACCCTCTCCCAAAATTTAAAAACAAAACAAAACAAAACGGCTGGGATATAACTCAGTGGAAAGCACTACTGGGTTAAATCAACAGTATATATAGAAAAAATGGGCAGGGGAGAATTGAGGAGCCCACGTGTAGATTGGAATTTTAGGAGAATTTTGTGGGAACTAACCCCCTTGGCTTTTTTCAAAACTATATTTTTAGCTTTCCATACTTAAAATTAAAATTTATAATGATTCAAAATATATCTTTGCCTGTAGAGACTGTTTGATCTGGTAAAAGTTCCATCGTTGTTCACTTTCAACCAGCAGCTTATCTAAAACCTTTTACAAATTCCACAACATAAGTGAACTTATAGTGAAGATTGGAGGGTAGAAGACCCAAAATCAGCTGATAGAAAACTAAGCTTTACTTGGATGGAGCCTGCATAAAACCTTTGCACTGATGTATAGACCTGCTCGAGCAATGTCTGTGGACTTAACTTCAAATTTTCAAGTACCCAAAACAACAATTGCACTAGATCAGGTCCAGAAATACATTGTTGAACTAGAAAGGGAGATCTTTCAAAAATCTGAATTTTGTTTTCTCCTATTATATTGCTAATAAATAGAAAATTCACTTGTGAAAATCTGACACATTTTTTTCCATAAAAGATCCATGTGATTGCCCTGTGTACATGTATGAATGCACAGATGGTGTGACTCTACTCTGTGTACAATCAGAGAAACAATAGCTGTACTCCATTTGTGTTCAATGAATCAATAAAGTAAATAAAAAAAAAATCCATGTGTACTGTGAATATTGGGCATCATGACATATAATTACAGAGGGCGGAGAAAGCACCATGGACTCCTTGCAATGGCTCACAAACTCCTAAATAAGTGCATTTGTGCATTTGTAAGGATTACTCAAAATTTTTCTAATTAATTAATAAGATTATTTGAATTTAATTTCCCTGTTAAACAAACATTTCTAAGTCTGAATAGCAAGCATCTATTCAGGTTTCAAGCTTGAGGAAAATATGAATTGCCTTAATATTTACTAATCACATAGACACCTCAAGTACCATAATTTTAAATTAATCTTTCTTAACTTGATCTTTTCTTTTAAAATGTGTAGATCCAACAAAGTAATCTACATTAATTTCACCTTAAATAAATAGAGAACTTTTGGGAAAAGTTAACATGAAACATTTCATAACACAGAATCTCTTGGATAAATTTGGTTTTTACATAAAATGACCTCCTCTTTCACTTAAAAAACAAGCAAGCAGTGGGAAAGAATGTAGTTTAAAAAAGACTTGCTGGTGGTATGAGTAAATTTGTAAGGTAGCTAGTTCATACCTCTACAAGAATGAGCCTAACCTTATCACTTAAAGGACCTGGTTTTGGTAACTCTAGTCAGTTAAATGTTGTAGTGTGTTGGTCATTTTCATTTTCAGTAACTTTGGAAGAAAATAATGTGATCAGTCAAAAGCAAATTTCCAAAAGAATTAATATGTTATTTTAAGAAGATACACTTAAGAATTGAGTAGCTAAAACATATTATCTTCTTCAAGGGCTGCAAAGAAGAGATTAACTTTTTCTAAATCCAACAGCAATATAGAGTCAGAACTCTGAATGATCCTTCCTATAAATGCCACTAAAATTGCTGGACTAAATAATTCTATTTTTAAGGTCATTTAATTTCATTTCACATAATTTTTCATTTTAAAATATTTGATGAAGATTGAATATATTAAAGGCGTACAAAATGATTTGATATGTACCTACATTGTGAAATGATTGACACAATTAAATCACTAAAAATATCATCATCCATGATTTTTTAAAAATGGATAGATAAGCTGACAAGTAAGTCAGAAACTTTCCAAAGACAACAAAAGCAAAAGGAAAAACACAGGTACTACATGAATACTGAAGTCACCTAAATGAAACCAGAGAAGTACTAAATGAAAGCATGAGTGTGCTCCACTTTAACTTCAGTGTAGGAAACTACAGCCAGAAATCCAGAGGCAAAAAAGCTGGAAGAAAATAAAATATCTGTAACAAGTATCACTGATAAAGAACTAATATCCCTCATTTGAAAGAACTTTTGACATTTAAGAGGAAAAAGACTAAAAATCCTTAGAAGAAAATATACAAAAACAGATAATTCACACACAAAAAATGCCTTAAAACATATGAAAAGATTTTTACTTCACTTATAACAAGACAAATGTAAATTAAAACTATGCTGAGGTGCATATCTTACCCTATAGACTGGAAAACATTTTAAAAATGTAACAACAGGTAGGGTGGTGGCATAATTCCTGTAATCCCAGTTCTGGAGACTTAGGAAAGAGAATGGCAAATTCCATGTCAGCTCTGCCAATTTAGCAAGAACCTGTCTCAAAATAAAAAATAGAAAGGGCTGGGAATGTAGTTCAGTGGTAGAGCAGCACAGGATCAATCCCCAGTACCACACACACACCAAAAGTATAGCAATGCCCTGTTAGTGAGGCTGTGAGAAGGAAGCAGGCACTTTTCTGCATCACTGGGTAGAACTGCAAAATGGGAAAAATCCCAAATGAATGGTATTTGGGCAAGATCTCGCAAAACTACACGTGTGCTTATCCTTCAACACAGAAATTCTCCTACTAGAAATTTACAAACAATACAAAAATTCATATGCACAAAACTATGATACTTTCATTTGTAATTGCAAACTGTTGGAAACTACCTATATGTCCAGGTATAGGAGATTGGGTGAATGAACTCTGGTGCATACACAAAATGGAGTATAATGCAACTGTTAAAAACAAGAAAAGAATGAGGGTGACTTCTATGAACTGGTATGGAGTGGTTTCTAGGACATGTTAAAGGAAAAAGCAAAGCAGTAAAGAGCATACAGAATACATGAAGCATATTCACACACACATGCAGAGAAGAAGAGAGAGCATGTGCATATAACTTTGTGAAAGGATGAAAAGAAAATGAGAAAAACACATACAACTACTTATTACACAAAATAGATGCAAGATGGAGTAATCGGAAAACAGTGAAATCAGTTACTAATTTTGAGTGGGGGAAATGGAGTGTAAGGTATAAGATGGGGAGTAAAACATCTTAGACTTTGAAAACATCATTATCCTACAAATTCAAAATAAAGTTAAATAAAGAATAGGAATGGAAGAGGAATACTTAAAACTTAAAAAATAGAACAAACGAAGCTCTTTATATTTCAGATGAGCACCATAAGCACAGTGAGTGGGTGTTGGGGAGAAGAGAATCCATGTAATTGAACACAGTGTTAGATTATATTTTTTCAGTCTGGAAAAGAGCAGAGTGTGGGAGAGTGGGAGAAATGCAAACGAATCCTTAACTCTATGCAGTAAGTTTGCTTATTGCAATGGTATGGGTTAAGCAATTTGAAACTATCCTAAGTGTACTATAGGATTGTGCAAATGAGTAAATGTGACAATATTGTTGGGAAACAGTGTTCTTAGTATGGAGGAAGAGAATTGCAAATATAGAACAGGGAAGACAAAACCCACTAGTAGGCATTAGAATTGGAAGTATGAGTTTAGACTTGTGATTTAAAAACTAGGCATATGTAATTATATATGTATGTTTATCTCCATGTGTATGTGTTTGCATGTGTGTACAGACATGTATAGTTCCTAGCTCCCTTCTGCTGAAAGGATCAAGAAATAAAGATACTCCAGTAGCAATGAGTACACTCCAGCATCATCTCTTGGTGTCTAATACCATTCCTGGCTATAAGGAACCAGGGTTCCTTGGAGAAATGGTTGGCTCCAGAACACATACAAGATAAGCCTGAAACAACATGTAAACCAGTAAGTCAGAAAGTGCTGATGAAGATCATGGAAGTGTCATAAGGACACAAGACCAGCTGGCAGGGACTCACACTAGCCAAATATATGACGGTCAAGTACCCAAATAATTAACCGCAGTAACTCTAAACCATTGAAAAACAGGATTCCATGCATCTATTACAATAATGCAAAATAAATAGATAGGGTAGAAGGTGGTCTCTTGCTTACAGAAGAATGCCAGGGACCTACTGGTAACTATCAAGAGAGTCCTGGGTTAGAACATCACAATTTTACAGCCCCCATGGTAAATCATCATCAATGGATGGTAAACTCCAGGAGAATTTTGATAATGTGTAGGATATTTGCATGATGTTTATAAGATGCTTTTTAGTTGAAGGGAGAAAAAAACAATAATTACAACCATTATAAAATTGGGCAATATCTTAACCAAGTGATCAAAATTAATACCACAATTAGAGACAGATGTGCACTGTGTACCTCAGTAAGATTCCGTAAGAAGGATGCATCACTTATCTGGTATTTCAGTTGAAATTCTTAACCTCAGATTAATCAGGAAGAAACAAATACAAAATGAGGAATGTATTATTTTATAAAAAAGAAGACAGAGCACTCTGTAATCTTCAAAAATTTAGTGTCATAAAAAATCAAGATTACAGAAATTTTCCAGATTAAAGAAGCTAAAAAGATACAATGATAAAATGCAATACCTATCCTTGGACTGGACCTAGTTTTGGAAGAGCAAATGCTCTCAAGGAGATCATTTGATCAATTAACAAAACTGGAATGTGGGTGGTAGGATAAATGAAAGTATTATGTCCATGGTCACTTATGAAGTTGACAGTTCTCCTGTGGGCACAGAAGAGAACAGCCATAGGAGAAAGAGACAGAGATTGGAGCAGTGCACCTACAAAACAAGGCGGGATGTTTTAGTTAGCTATTTCACTACTGTGACTAAATGATCTGACCAGCACAATTGTAGAGGAGGAAAGGTTTATTTGAGGGCTCACGGTTTCAGAAGTCTTAGTCCATAGGATGCCTGCTCCATTCCTCAGGGCTCAAGGTGAGGCTGAACATCATGGCGGAAGTGTGTGGCAGAGGGAAGAATTGCGCATCATCAGGAAGCAGAGAGAGGGAGAGAGAGTGTATGTGTGTCTCCACTCTCCAGATATACAATATACGCCCCAAAGCCATGCCCAAATTCCAGTCTCCTCTAGCCACACCCTACCACTTCAATTAATCCCCTCAAGGATTAATTCACTAACTAAGTTAAGACTCCTATAACCCAATCATTTCTCCTCTGAACCTTCCTGCATTGTCTCACATGTGAGCTTTTGGGGGACACCTCACACCCAAACCATAACAAGGGACAAGGGTCAGAGGCCAGATGGGAAACCAGGAGAGCATGGGCAGATTATCCTTGAGGGCCTTTGAAAGAGCACAGTTCTAGATTTGGGGCATTTAAGCTCCAGAATTGTGAGAGAAATGAATTACTGTCATTCTGAGTTACCCGGGTTTTTGTGATTTCTTATAGCAGCTCTAGGAAACTCACAGGAAAGGCAGATCTGGTTTATAGTGATACAGGAAACACCTTGTTATTTTTACTTTTGGAAACATTTTGTAAGTTTGAAATATTCTGAATAAAATCTTTTTTTAAAAAGGTAAAAGCAAAACAACAACAATAGAAACAAAGCTATAGGGGCTGCTAAGAATCTTAAGGGCACTGTCATGCTGCTGTTTCCCAGGACCCAAGGTCGGGACTTCTAAGTGTGATTTTGGTCTAACGGAGAGGACCCTTGTCATGAGCGAGCTATGTCAGTGACACAGACCAAAAACAGTTGTGTCTTTCCACAACGTCAGAATTTTTTGAATAATAATAAGTTCACAGGTTACACCACTTTCACCAATGGCAGTTCACTAAATACTTGTGGGTCACCTGATAGTCATATGCCAGGCAGTCACAAGTTCTTTTATTCCAATCTTAATTTCTAATGTCTAAAACATTCCAGGCACACATACTTCACGCAATGATAAATATATATAAACAAGTCACAGAAAGACTAAAGAGTTGACACAGCCTCAAGGTTACAGGGTGCTATGCCAAGAGCACAGGAAGAAAGAGATGAATCTAGAGTCCAAGAGTCATGGTATGTGGTCAGATAAGGATTTTAACAAACTCAGGTCCACAGAGTTGTCAAAGCAGAGAGTCTAGATTGATGGCAGTTTCAGTTTCAGCCTGTTAGCTCCAGGTGTGCTTGGAGTGGATCATACATGGTCATTACAGGTAGGGGAAACTACAGTGATGTAGCTTGATGGGGACAGGAAATCAAAAGCTATAGGGGCTGCTAAGAATCTTAAGGACACTGTGGAGATTTTCCTGGGCAAGACTCATGATGACTGATCAGATGATGGGGTTAAGGTGCTACCATATTCATTCTCAGAGGGCTTATTTTATGGGTGTCAAGTGAGGGGTTCTCATCTGGTGAGGTTGATAAGCTCCCACATCTGGTGTTACTGATATAATTTGGGATGGCCACATGTCCAGGTACTCCTTGATTTAGTTTGATTAGTTGGCATGTATAAGTTATTTATCAATTTGTGTCTTATGGCAGCACCAGGGAGATGGTGGCTATTTCTTTGTACAAACAGAGTGTGGAGCCATTCCATCTTGGCACAAAATGGAGCAGCTTATGGAAAACTACTGCTCTACAAAATGGATTAAGTTGGGTTTCAGCACAGCCTGAAAACTGCTATTCCATACATCAAAGAGTACTTCTGAGCCGGGCATGGCCTGTCCGCCACAACCACAAATTGATACACAGAAAGGATCACAATGTTTTCAAAGAAATCATCAACTTATTCTGAAAACAAGAGATGGAACAAAACGAAAAGAGTCTGTGAGCAGGAAACAGGCGTAGAGAATGTCTCTGCTCCAAACTAGGGCTATTTCTTACAGAAAAGGAAAGGTGATTTGAAGGGCAGAACAAAGAGTCCAGAGGAAGCCAGGAGCTCTGGAGATCAACTTCCTCCTCATAGGACAGAGCCTTACTCAAGGAACTGCAGTACTCACCTGACTGAATTTCAGAACTGTTTGGACAAGTCATTGCTTTGTCCCTCTCATTCTTTCTATTTTAGAATGGTAGACTCTACAGGACCTGCCCCACTATTGTACGTCAAATGTGTCAAGAACTGAAACCTGGTGTCTTCTCTTCAGAGGTCATTAGTCTAAAAGGCATGATACTCAAGAAGTTGGGCCCAAGGAACAGTGTCACATTGAGGAGCCTCACCAGCACCTTGATTCTTAAAGGAATGAGACTTGGTGTCCTGAGCATGAATGCATTTTGCATACAGGAGGGTTAGAGATTGTAGTGGCCAGAGGGGAGACTTAGGCAGAGGGTATTTTCCAAATCTGGGCACAATAATTACTTCACATATTCTTACTCTGATGTGCCTTGGACCTTGCTCCCATCAATAGAGAGGTACTATAATAAAATTCACAACTAAAATTCAGGAAGCCCCCAAAATTCATTAATGTAAATATGATCAAAATATTGCATATGATATCTAAATAATTAAAAACACATTTGTTGTTTACATGATATTGAAATTTAAATGAGCATCTTACATTTTATCTGGTAACCATAGAATTCTTTATCCTTAAATCCATGTTGGCTTGTGCTTACAGCATAAAAGATGCTATGTGATTTCCAAGACTAGGTTTATAAGATGATACAGCTGCCTAGTTCTCTTTCAAGGATCATTTGCTCTTGGACCATGATATGGAAAGCCCAGGCATCCTGTGAAGGGCCCATATGGCAGAGGAACAGGAATACCTGGCCAGCATCTCTGGACAAGCTCCCAGACAACAGACAGGACTCAAAGGTTAACTGTATTAGTCAACGTCCCGTTACTGAAACAAAATACCTGAAACAATCAACTGAAAAAGACAAGTTTAGTTTGACTCACAGCTTCAGAGGTTTCAATCCATGGACAATCAGCCCCATGCTTTTGGGCCTGTGGTAAGCATATCACCATGGAGCATGAGGCAGAGGAAGCTGCTTGCTTCATAAGAGCTGGGAAGCAAAGAGAGAGAAACAGGAGGGGACAGAGTCCCAACGTCTCCCTCAAGGGAATGCTCCTAATGACCTAACTTCCTAAGTTCTGCCTAATTTGCAGATTTCTGAGCAAAACAAATGGCTGTTAATGTAACCTCTAAATCTTAGGACTCTTTGTTATGTAATAATGGCATAACTAGAAAAACATTTTATTAGTTTGGGTTCAAGAAACAGAAACAATGGCAGTTATGTGTATGACAGCTTAGAGTTGTCAAGTAAAATACAGGCTGCTCAGTTAAATTTTAATTTCTGGAAATAGGAAGTACATTTCTTTCTCATTGGATGGCCCCTAGCCATCATGGATGGTGATCTGTGACACCAAATGTCTACAAATCTAAATGTTAATCTCATCAAAAAGAACTTCACAGACCATGCAGAACGTTTGACCAAATATGCAAGCATCATGGCCCAGGCAAGTTGACACATGAAATGAACCATCACATGTATCAAAACCTCAGAGGTAAGAATTTTGTCTAAACCATCACTTTTATTCTAGGCCCTGAGAAGACCCTGGCACTTTCTTAATGTAAGTATCACTGGAAACCAGAGTAGTAACATGCTCTTTGCTACCAAAATTTATCATTGATTGGCATTAATTCTAAGTACTGCATCAATGGAGTCATAAAAGTCACTTAGATGATGAAACAGGATTGGAAACTCACTTAAATTCCATATAGAAACTAACCCAAGTAGCAGGAATCCTTATCAGAACCCCATCATCTATGGAAGGAGGAAAAGTTATGGCCTTCATAAAATGTACCCCTTCTATAACACTTGGACACTAATGACCAGAGAGAAAACAATGGAGGGAGAGTTAATGATTGCTTCCACTTTTCTATCCATCTATAGATAATGGGGAGATGAGAACATGCGTTCATGGAAGGTTCCAAACAAGATGGCCATAACAGGAGCATCTCCTGCCATCTCATGAGAGTCATATGAAGTTCCCAGGAAAGTCTTACCACAGCTTTCTCACATACATCTCTACCTTTATGCCTTATGCTGCCCCACATCTTTCATCTTGCTTAAACAAACAAATTTCCCCTCATTAAAGGGAAAGGAGGGGAACTCCTTACACTATATACAATAATATGCCCCAAAATAATCTGAGTAGAGAGTAACCAATACATTGTATCTTACAATATGTCCATATTTACCAGGTGAAGTTCCTACTTCTGATTTAGATTAATACTGGACTTAAGTTCCAGATACCTGGACCTTTAATCTGAACCTTTAATTTTGTGTCCCTTGTGCTCACCTCTCACATGGAGAAGAGCGCTGACCATACCCAGAAGCCCTTATCCTTTCTTGAACACCAGCTCATGGAGCCTCTCACTTTTCCTCTAAGCACTCACCCATTGTCCTGAATCCCTGCCCACACATTATTTGCCCCGTTTCTTTGCTCAACACCACAATCAGTCTCAGTTGGGCCACCTTCCTGAAGTTTGCATTAATCATTTTGTCATTTAACATCCTTGAGCTTCAGTTTACTCTTCTATAAGAGAAATGGTTGTTTAATTGCCATACCTGTCTTGCAGATTATTAGACAATGAAGTGAGATGAATTGAGATTTTTCAAAAAAATAATACCATATGATATGCAATGATATTGTCAGAACTGCCTTATGCTGAGAAAGCACCCCCAATGAGAAATTCTGTCTGTCCTCACTTTCAGTGACATTACCTATCTAATTGTTCCAAACTCCTAAGGTTCAAAGTTTTGAAGTCATCTTTAACATCATACTCTTTCATTTTCTATTCCAAATAAACCTTTGAAAAATCTCCTCTGGCCTTCTTTCACTTTCCATCTAGGAGTTCTCAAGGTTGCCTTTTGCATCCAACATCCCCCCACCCATCAAGCCACTTCCAAATCCAATCTTTCTGGCATGTCACTGTCATATTGGACTTCCTAATCCATTTCTCCACTCCAGAATTACCAGTAGCACCTCACTTGCCTGTAGGATAAATTTCAAAGGCCTTCATTTAACTTATCTGCCTTAACTTGCACTGTTCCTCAGAATTTCTGCCTGAGCAGTAAAACCCTTCCTCACTTTTGATCATTCCAGTGCTCAGAACCTCCAATACTTTCCATATACTATTTATCTATCCTGAAAGGACCTTGATTTTTATCCCTTTCTAATAAAAACTCTGAGGTGCTTTATAGTGCTCATATGGGCAAGCAGTAGACAGAAGTGATGTTTTGTCTGTTCCCATAATCATGCTAGTTCCATTAACATTGCTCACGTCCAGCCTCTCTGTACACATGAATCTGGGAAAATTGCTTGGTTAGATTTACAAGAACACCTTGTCCTCCAATACAAAGCCAAAAAGAGTAAAACCATTTTATTGAACAAAAATGTCTCATGGTTTTTTAAAAAAAATAGTACTTGCAACAATTAACCAAATTCCTGTCCATGTACGTCTAATTTTATGGCCGCTTGGAACAACAGGAAAAGTTTTGTGAAATTTTCCACAAAATACAAGTATATATAATACATATGGAACTCATATATCTGAAATATCTTTGGAGTGCTGGAATCAACTTGTTAATAGATATGAAATGGATTCATATTCTACAGCTCAATGAAACATGAATGTTTAGGCTTCTCTTTTCTGTAGTACAAAAACTAACTTACTCTCTACAAGACAAAATTCATTTGCATCGCTATGGACAATAATAATAAGCATTATGATAAGATTTTTACAAGTTAACTTATACTTCCACAGAAAGTTGATAGGAAATAAGTCAGAGGAGTGTACCTGTTTACAATCAGATAACTCCCTAATGTACATGAAAAAATAGTCAGCACTTCATGGAAACATCTCTCATCAATCTCTTTTGTCCATTTCCATGTTTTGGATCATTTTTCCTGATGATTCCAAGGGGCAAAACTGCACAAACAAGTATTCTTGGGGAAATAAAGCAGAGGATGGTCTCCAGTTGGATATTCCATGGCCACAGAATAGAAAAGGGGGTGGGGCACAGAGTTAAAGCTAAAAAATCTGATGCCCAAGTAAAGTGTTGTGAGTGGACAGATGAGTTGGAACAGATGATCTCTAGGAGCCCTTCCAGAACTAACATCTATTGTGTCCATAACTGAAGGGCATTCAGCATTCCTCAATGGAGCCTCTTGCACTGGAAGTGGGAGTTCTTGATGTGAGGAGTCACTGGACCCTTTACTCACTCAATTCTCTTGACTTCTCCTTTACTCTATGGCCCTGGTTCCATCTTTCTGCTACCATGATGCTAATTTCAGGTCTCTGAATACCCAGACCAAAGAAGGACATAGACCCTTGCATTGGTTCTGAACAATGTTTAGATAAAGCCAAAATATTAGGAAACGCATAGAGAGTAGACTGCATCTAGAATAAATTGACTTACAAAGTATGACTTGTTATCACTTTATGATACATTAGAGGGTCCCACTCTCCCTGGGGTGGGGAAGGTAAAGAATCCTTGAACACTTCTCACTTGAAAGTGTCCTTGTAGAAACCTAGATTCCCTGAAACTAGGGCTCAGAGAGTGTGACTGGCCCAGATGTTTTATCAACTGAGGCCCACCTTACAGTTGCTCTGGTCTTATTTGAAGACTTCACCTTTTCTGGAGATGATAGATACCAAGATTGGCATTTTGGTAAGATGATATTTTGGTAAGACCCCATGCTCACCTCTCCATCTTTCCCCCACCAATTTAAGAGTCACACACTGTCAGGACTCAGCATGATATTCTTATTACCTCAGAACAAAGCATGGTAGCCTCAGCACTTCTACAGGGAAACCATGCAGTGAGAAAAGTATGTAAGAATAAATCGATATTATGTATTTTGGTAACTACTACAATTCAGATGTGTTAGTCAAAGTCAGAGTTGGTGCACATAAGAGAAAATCAAAATAAGAGCAGGTTAAACAAAATAAAGAGCCCTATGTCTCAAGTCAAAGAAATTCATACATACATAGTCAAAAGTTGGTATGACAGCCTCACAGTCTAAGTCTCAGGATGTTTTCATTTTTCTGCCCTACCATCTCTAATGTATGTTGTTTATTCTCAAGGAAGCCTCACAGTCCAAAATGGTTGCTGGAGCTCCAGTCAATACATCCACATTTGGGCAATTATGAAAAAAAAAAGGAGAGAAAGACAAAAAAATGACCTGTTCTCCTGTGAGAGGAATTTTTGGAAGTTCCACACAGCATCCATTTGTGTTTCATTGTTCAGAGCTTGGTCATTTGACCACAAAAAGGTTGGGAATTAGGCAAACTGATGCTCCAAATAAAATCAGGACTCTTTCATGAGGGAAGGAAGAGAGAGTGGATGTTGGACTGGCAATAAATTAGCCATGTGATCAACAGATACATGATGTATAGAGGGAATAGCAGAAGGAAGGCAAGAAAGGCTTCATGGTGAAAGAACAATTTGAGCTAAAACAAAAGAAGCAAGAGCAATCAGTTAGTCTTCCCTGTTGGTAAAGAACCCTGGTCTCACAAATGGAGAGAGTCAAAATATTGCTTTGTAGGGAAATTCCAGGTAGTTTAGACTCCTGGAGTAGGAGATGAGACCAGAATGGGAGATTTGAGTCTGATCATGGAGACCTCAGATGCTGGACAGAAGAGCACAGGTTTCATCTTGTACATGAGAGGCAATGAATAAGCAATTTGCTTTTTGAGACAGGGTCTCGCTCCATTGCCCAGGCTGATCTGAATCTCCTGGGCTCAAGGGATCTTCCTGCCTCAGTCTACTGAGTATCTGAGGCTACAGGTGCACACACTGTTATCAGCTGATTTGATCAGTTCTAAGCATGAAAGTGACATCATCTGATTTTTCACAACTGGAAGACCTTTTAATGCTTACCCTAGAAAACAACCACAGTGGTGCAAAGGGAGTTGTGTCTTATCCCAATGGTTCACTCCCGTGAATAATCACCAACTGATGCTAAGAACATCTCTGATGATGAGAGAAAAAGGAAGGAGCAAGGCAAATAACCAGGACTTTCTTGCGAATGCAATGCACACACACACTACAAAACCATCCAGTGTAGACATGCTCCAAATCCACAGAAGTCCTAAAGTGATCAGAGGGACTAAGATAAACAGAAAGGAAGGGGGAAATTAGATGAATAGAAAAGTAACAGATTTCAGTGTGGAATTTCAATATGCTGTTCATACAGCATGCATTGATCAAACCACTAACATATATAATTAATACATATTTATCTAAAATATAAGAAAAAATTTAAAGTATAACTTTAACTCTGATCTATTCTTTTGTTTTTTCTTTTATAGATTTGTCTCCTTCCCTGCACACTGTTAAATCCTATCTCACCCTTAATGTAATGGAGAGCCAATGTTTTAATCAAAAACCATCTTTAGGATCAAAGAGAAACATGTTTCTAGGTGGATAGTATGTTCGTTATATCTTGTAACATCATATGGTGAGGAGTATTCAACTAAAATTAGAGATGATATTCATAAAATTTTCAAAAACTCAAATGCCTCCACCTGCATGCGGGTGGGGGGGTGGGGGGGGGGGGGGTGGGTATTGGAATCTTTTTTTTTTTTCTTCCAGGATATTTTTCTTTAGTACCAGCGGAAGTGCTAATGAGAGACAGGCCTCCTTGCCATCCAGTGACAAATGTAATAGGTCACATGAAACCACAGAAAATGAGTCTATTTAAAAATGTCAGACATAACTCTAAAGGAAAACCCAGTCTTGTATTTTTCCTCTTGATCATGGTCTAATAGAGAAGATTCAGAAATGATTTCTTCTGAACTTGGTGATATTCGTGATTGAAATAGTGTTGCTAATGATAACAATGCGTAGAATTGTTACATGGAAAGTACTAATAATGCAAATCATATGGTCCTTAGTTGCAGTTCCTCTGCAGATTATTTTTTCCTAGGCATATTTGATTCCTCAGAAATTAGCCTACTAAAACTCAGATCTATACTACTATATAGAAAATAAAAACAAAGTTAGAAAATTAACCAAATTTCACTTAAGCCAGTTTTGTCATATAAAATAACAACCAGGTAATGCAGGAGGTACTGAACTAAAAACACTATTTTCAAATAATTTTGGCATCTGATAAAATTTTGCTTAGATCTATCTCTGAGACACAATGTTAAAACACTTGTAAAATTATGAGTACTTGCCAAATCAAAGGCACAACTCATGTTGCGTCAAAATAAGGCACTCACTTCAGACTCTTTAACTATTACCTGACTTTTTGATTATAATATCAAAAAAGCCAAATATTTTCTTTTCCTTATTTAGAAGAACTTTTTAAAATTATCTTCATATCTCATCCTGTTGCATATCTGATAGTTACAGGAAACTATGTATCTTCTCTGTCTCTGTAAGAGGCAACATATATAAAGATGCATTAAGTCCTTATGATTACAGGTTATTTCCACTGGTTTAAAGGAGTAATAAGATCAGATATTAAAAATTACAAACAAGAAGAGGCAGTGTGCTTTTCTCATATGATTGAATTTCTAGAAACACGTCCCAAAGCTGACAGGTATAGAGTGGTGGGGTTTCCTAAACACACACACACACACACACACACACACACACACACACACGGTTTGAAGCAGTAGGGTGTGGTGGAACAAGCCTGTAAACCCAGCAACAGAACACCAAGGCAGAAGAATTGCAAGTTTGAGGGCAGTCTCAGCAACTTAGCAAGGCCCTCAGCAACTTAGACCCAGTCTCAAAACAAAAAATAAAAGATTGGGAATGTAGCTCAGTGGTAAAACATCCCTGGGCTCTATGAAGAAGAAGGAGAAGGAGGTGGGGGGAGGGCAGAAAAACAGTATGAATGGGAGAACATTTTTTATCAAAGACTTGGCATCAAACAATTCATAACTATATCCACAATGATGAAAGCAAAGGCACAACTATGAATTTTATAACAATAATTTAAATAGCAAAAATTACATTTCAAGTCTTATAAAATGTACTCACACATTATTGTTCAGAAGATGTCAATACATAATATTGAAGTATACATGATAAATATGTCGGGTGTATTATATGTGATACAATAGATAAAGATAGATAAAAATAACTATATATTCTATACATACTATGTCTGACAGTTTTGCAAGTTTTTACTGTGATAGAAAACAATTCCCCAAACCCATCAGTTTACAACAATGAAGGTTTATTTCTTGCTCTACTACATGTCCATTCCACATCTATCCCTCCACTTCTTCATAAGGGGGCCCAGAAGAAAGGAACAACCCAATCCGGAGCATGCAATTTGGGGCACAGACAAAGAGAAGTGGCAGAATCCACAATAGAGGAAGTCCACAATGGACTCTCTGTTAACATTCCATTATCCAAAATGAACCAGTGGCCAAGGTTGATGTCAGTGGTGCACAAAATACAATCTGTCACTGAAAATGTCAGAAGATTATTGAGAAAGACTGAAAACAAACTGGGTGCAATGATATACCTGTAATCCAAGCAACTCAGGAGGCTGATGCAGGGAGATCATGAATCCAAGACCAGTGTGGGTAATGGCATGAAGACCAGAGAGAGAGAGAGAGAGAGAGAGAGAGAGAGAGAGAGAGACTGACTCCCTGAAAACTTATTTACCCAAAGAATGGATCCCTTCATTATCTCCTTCTCAGGACAATGATAACTGAAGCAACAAATTTGCTTGCTTACAAATGATGGTTTACCCACCTCCCCCCTTATATCAGAAACATGGGGTAAAAAAGAATGCCAAGGAAATCAGAAGGAACAAATCATAAATAAAAAGACATTCAACAAAGAATTTAAAAGAGATGTTTGTGGAGCTAATAGGTAAATACAAGCATTGCTTCTACTAAAAAAAAAAAACAATACTTCTACTTAAAAAAAAAAAAAAAAAAAACCTTAATATACAACCATAAATCCTTAGGTCATCTGATCAAGTGGAGAAATGGAAGATAGAGTACAAAAATTAGAAATCATAATGGAATAACCACAGAGGAAATTTAGATTTAGAAGTGACTACTTTGTCCAACTTCAAATAAATATGAGAACCTGAATTAAAGGAATAATCTTTAGAAAATGCAAATTTTTTAAATTTAAATACTATTTAAAAATTTTCAGAGCACAATTAAAAGGAAAACACTTAAATTATTTTTATTAATCTATGAATCTAGTATAATTTTGAAAACAAAAATCCTAAAAGATAGCCAAAGTTAATCCTATTTCAAAAAAATCATCATAAAATCATATTTTAAATATAAGCAAAGAGGATACAGTAGCATAGTAAAACAACATTTTATATTTTATATCTTTGAGATGATCCTGATAATATCCTTCATCCCCTGGGAAAAAATGAGAAATAAGACTAGGAATAAAGCACGTGGTTCAAAATGTCTGCTTCATTTCTGAGAAAGGCTATACTGGAGTCCACAGCTAGTGTGAGAGTCCAAAGGGCCTGCAAAGCGAGCCCCAGAAGTACGCAGACTTACCCCGCAGCATGGGAGTGTTCTGCTATTGAGTGGGGTGGAGTCTTGTTCAGGTTATTCCTATAATGTGGAGAAGCAAAGACCTCCCACTCCCTGTGGGGAAGCAAATTCCAAGAAGAAAAAGCATGATTCAAGGACTCACAGTTTATTCTTCCACACTTTAGGTATCAGGCAATTCAGCTGTATTCACTCCCTGGGGCAGAGTGAGGAAGGGATTGAGAGGCCAGGATGTTACACTGATTAAGGTACTTCACCATGGAAAAAAAACACTGGAGGTGGAAAATGTATTCCAGCTTGATGGATTTTTGTTTGTTACTCTTTTTAGTTCCACTTTGTTTAATCATTATCTTGTGTGTATATCCCCCAAGACATAGACCCACTAGGAGAATCTTGCTCCTCCCCCTAAGGAGGATATTACACCAAAACTGTGTTGAGTGTTCTCTGGGGCAAAATAGATATTTCCCCCATAGCCTAGGAGCTGACTCAGAAGAGTGCATTATTTAATGAACCTGAGGCCACAGTGTGCTAAAATTTAACTCTCCGTTATTCTGCTTTGAATGTGATTTGTACTCGAAGGGTTCATGTGCTGCAGGCTTGGTCTTCAGTGCAGTGATGTTGAGAGCTAATGGAACCTTTAGGAGGTGGAACTAGTGCAAGATAATTAGGTCATAGGGGCACCACACTTGAAGGTGGAAGGGATCCCCTGGAAGGGATTAATGTAATGTTTGCAGGACCCCAGTCAGTTCTTGAGATAGTTGTTATGAAGCGAGGCCACCCCAGACATTAGCCCCTTATTCATGCAGCCATTTCCCTTTCTTCTCTATTGTGATACAACCAGAGGATCTCTCATCAGGGGCTAATCAGATGGGACCTCCTGATCTTGTGCTGTCAACCTCAAAAACTGTGAAATAAATACACCTCTTTTCCTCATGAAATATCCAGCCTCAGGTATTTGTTAAAGCAAAAAAAAGTCTTCTGTTTTAATTCTATTTTTGCTGTGCTGTCTAAAACAACCTATCAGACACTCTCTGATGAGATTAATAACAACATTAAAGTACTCCAAGAGTAAAATGAAAATATGTATTTTGACCAAGAAGCCTTAGAGTAGAACCAGAAGGGCATAGTCAGTCAAGTCTACTTTTGAGAAATTGAATATGCATTGGATATTAGAAAATATTAGAGTTAATTTTGAGAGGTGTGATAATAGCATTATTTTTAAATCTTTAACTATTAGAGATTCATACTGAAGTATTTAAGGTTAAAATAATACAATGTCTGGAATTTATTTTTAAATGTTCCTTCAAACAAGCAAACAAAAATCATCATGCAAATAGTGCAGATGTAGTACGTGGTAGACAACAGATATGTTCAAAGTATCTCTAGAGCCCAGAAGCTTCAGTCAACCTGCAAACCTAAGTATAGTGATATTTGAGTGTTAAAAAAAAAAGACTAAAGATTTTTTGGGCTAACTGGGGTATGGTTATCCAAGAAGGAAATAACATCTTAAGCCGAGAGTATAGATTATGTAAGGGCAAAGAGGTTTGGAAAAGCATGCTGAACTAGGGTGAACTAGGGTGAACTAGGGTGAAGCTCAGGGGAATTCTGCATTAGAAACTGCACAACCACACTGAAGACATTTGAAGTAAGAGTGACATCAGTCTGGATTGTACAGAGCTGAGATGAGTCAACTTTTCATCACTGGATCACACTGCTTCAGATCATTTAATACATTTTGTTAAATTAATCTCTTCATCCATAATGCAATTTTCTCTTTTGAGGCAGGACTCAAGAATTTCCTCTAGTCAAAGTCCTCCCCACTCAATTCACTGAACCCTACCCCCTCTTTCTTAAGAACATGCTATTCAACTTGGTACTTGATAGCATCAATACAGTTCTACCTGGAATAATCTGACCTCTTTGACTAGAAGGAGTTATCTCAAACCAGGCCCAGCACAATGCTTAGGAAGGAATAGGACTCATCCCATGGGGGCATTTTCCAAACACAGGGAGAGGGCCAGATGTGGGCTGCCAAAAAGTTAACACATCCACACAAGCCCCCCATTCTTTGGAATTGATATTTCAGTTTTGCCATTTGGGGAAAAAAAATTTTTAAGAAAAAAAGAAAATAAATATGGTTCCTTGGACTTCCTAAAATATTATAAAAAATGGTTGACTCCAGAACTAAAAGTTGTAATGTTTTAAAAATATTGAAATTCTATATTTCTTTAAATTTTGGATTTACTTTGTTAATTTCAGTTAAGAATTCTACACATGACCATGAATGAAAATGGAACTGAAGGGTGAATGTGAACTCTGTGCTAACAATATAACTACATTTTGGTGATTAGGAGATAGACTGTGAAAAGACAGGCACACACATAAGGCTTTTCCAGTTCTCTGAATCTAAGAAAACAAACATGCAACAGAGAAACTACAATAGTATTTTGGCAGCAACTAGTACTCTGAAGTCTGAAATCTCTCTACCTAATATCATTAGCTTATTTTCAAAACAGAAATGGTCAGAGTCTTCATTAATTTGATGTATTCATGTCTCATGGCTACTATAACTACTTGGCACAAAATAAGTAGCTTAAAACAACATAAATGTATTACCTTACTGTTCTGGAGGTCAGAATTTCTAATATATCAATTTCTATGGGCCAAATACAAGGTCTTAACACGCCAGCATTCCTTCTGAAGTCTCTAGAGGATAATTCACATTTCTTGTTTTTTTTTTTTTTTTTTTCAATTAACTGCCTACATTCCTGGGCTTGTGGCCCCTTCCTTCACCTTCAAGTGAGCAATGGAGCATCTTCCAATCCCACTCTGACCATGACTGCTGCTTCCACCTTCACATTTCTTCTCTCCCTGCCCCCAATGTTGGACTATCTTCTGGGATTGGAACACTCCTCCCTCCCCCTTACATTCAGCCTAGTGATCATATTTGTCCCACCTGAATAATCCAGAATAGCCTACCCATCTCAAGATCCTTAACACATGCTAATTGCATATGCAACATCCTTTTGTCATGTAATGTAGCATGTAATAAGTTCCAGAGATTAGGATGTGGAACTTTTTGGAGAGCCACCATTCAGTAGACCAGTCAGATAGATGGCATGGGAAGGAATTTTATTCTTTAAAAACTCTATTCTTGTTTTACTGGAGAATAAAAAGCCTCCATTAAAATTAAAAAGGAATGATTTGTAAAAGTTCTGTAGCTGTATTATTAGCCTACAAAAACCTTGTTGAATGGAGCTATTACTTTCTTAGGAATCCAATAAAATGGGAACATACTGTACTTTAAAGGGGTATTCATCTGCAGCTAGTCCCAATTTGTACTTTGTTCTTAATTTATAGAGACAGTTGAACTACAAATCCCTTATTTTTCTTATCATCACTCTACCCTGCCCAGGCACTAAAAGCTTCTTTATGGTGTGGCCCCTTGATGGGGACTAAGGGACCACATCATGGGTTAAAACAAAATATTTAGAGTTGCAGTTATACTACATATGGTGAATTATCTTAAAACTCTTAAAATACAAATACTATTTTAATCTCATATATATGTAAACATATAAGCATATACATATATATACAAATACATATGCAAATGTGTATTTATAGTTTGCATGGCTTTTGATGGCAAGGACATTTAAATGTTGGTGTTTGCCTGTTTTTGTTGCTGTTGTTATTGTTCAGTCTTTTTATAAGCCAAATGCCTCTATGAAAGCAGTATAATCCATGAGCAGAACTTTTGTAAGAATCTTTGACTCTCACTGATCAAATTTTCTGACTTTTACACCATTTCTCTGTGTGGGTTTCTGCATTATTAAATGTCAGGAGGAACAGTTTAGTCATAACGTGAAAGTTAAATATAGTTTTGTCAATGTTTAGGTACTACCTTTACTCTCCTTAGATTTTTAAAGATTAAAATAGTACACTTCTATGAATTGATGAAGAACACATCTTAATCTTAAACTTATGCTTAAGAGGACATATTATGTGGATCTGTTTTCTTGTCATGAAGCATTTGAAGAAAGAATTCATGAGGATCTCAGGCAACAGCAGTTCCATTTTGTGGAGGTTGCATTAAACAATTATACACTGAAAAGCATTTAGAATTATCTCTATTTGTAAATGTACAAATAAGAAAATTCGCTATAGAGCCAGTAGAAAACAACAATTCAAAATTCACTAACATTTATAATTAGTAATCTTATCTCTAGAATGTACATTGAAGAGAAATCTTAGTTATATAATTTTTTAATTTTATCTCTTTTCTTTCTTCCTCTTGTGCATTTTTATATGATCATCAGTCTGCATATCCTAAATCAAGGGATGTCTAAGCAGAGAGTTTCTATTTTCTATGTAATATAATAATAAGGGAGAGGATGAAACTTATGATTAATAAGCACAGGTCCTTCCAGTGTTCTCATAACATCCACCAGGACTATTTTTTCTATCGTCAGGACCTGGGTATTGCCCATTTCTCTGTCTCACTCTCCTTGCTATTATGGAATATTCAGTCTTCTCCAGAGTGTCCCCAGCTACTCTTGCACCTTCACTAGAGGGTCTCCAACAACTGTGAAGGTTCCTAGTTTTATCTTCAAGGCTCCCTGTATAGCTGATCTTGGCCATATCGCAAATGCAACCTTTTCCCTGCCTTCCTCTTCAATGATGTTATCCATGAGAAGCCAATGAGTTCCCAACTATCCACTGCAACTTCCTTCTTGCAAGGGCTACATGTGACAAACAATCCCCTGAAATCATTCATGTTTAGGGACACTGGGCTGATTTTCTCTGCTTTACAAGAGGAAACTTTCCTCCCCTTCCACTATATTCCTTCATACCATAACCCATCAAGGTGGTTCCTCAGGAACATGGTATTGGGATCCCCAAATCTCTCTAAGTAAGGTTGCTCCTGGTTTCCTGGTCCTTAGAAACTGTATGAAGTAATACACGTGTATGTTTAAACTGCTATGTTTTTGGTAAGCTGTTAAACAACAGAATAGTAATACACTTCTCACTATCTCTAACCTTGCCTTTCAGTTCCCCTTACACTGTCATAATTTATTAATTCATTTAATTGGTTTATGTTTGTGAGATCAGGGCCTTTTTTCTTTGGATTGCCTTTGTATCTCCAGTCTGGAAGAGTGGATGGGATGTAACAGGGAGTCAATGAAAAATGAATGAGCAATGAGAATCTAAAACTTTTATGTAAAAGGTAAACGTGTCATTTAAGATCAGTATACAAGGGCCCATTTTTATGCCTTTGTGCTATTGACAGGCACCTTTGTGGAGAGTCTGCCCCATTCACTACAATCCTCTTATCCATGTTAGCAGAGAGCCAATATGACCGCTAGCACTTGTCATTGATGTTTGAACCACTGCTGTACATCAGACCTAAGCTAAGCCAATGAGATATTTCCTCTTGGATATTTGGAATAAAAAAGAATGAGAAAAAATAATCAGTGTGTGGCTTTCCCTCTATATCAATTTGGACAGGTTCTACTATACTGTAGCTGCAAATTATGGAACAATCTTGGGAACTTTAAACAAACCAAGGTTTTTTTCTTTTCCCCAGTATGTCATCACACATGTTGAGTATACTCTGGGCAGAAACAGCTACTCAAGGACACAGGCACAGACATTGTCTTGAATGTTGCCATCACCTAATCAAAAGAAAATGTGAAGCATCAGAGGAACTCATACAAGAATCAACTGTTCAGCCTAGAAGTGATCCACCATTTTTTTTTCATATCTCATTGGCAAGAACTTCTCACATCCTGTCACCCCTCCCTTACCCGATACACCCAACTATAAAGCTAGATCAATCTTACCGTGTGCCTGGAACAGCATTAGTGACTCAACCAATAGCACAAATTGCATGTGTCATGACAACCATATTCTTCTATGTAGCCTGGGAACCGAAGAATGATAAAACAGATGCCCAGAGAAAACTGAAGTTGAGAAATTGTGAGAAAATTTTCCTCAGTTCCCAACTGTTTTTCAGATCCCCTGTCCACACTGTATTGAAGTCTGGGCCAGTTCCTGCCCTTGGAGTGGGACATCAACAGTTCTGAATGTAGTCATTTAAACAGACTTATAACATGCTTGCCATATATCACATTCTATCTAGACCTAGGAAATACAATATCAAAGAGGGAAGAGGTACATGTTTCTAAGATCTCACAGTCTAGTGATGGAGACAGACAAATAAGTATTCTAACAGAAAAATGCAAATGATAACACAGAAGTATAAAGGAGGAGCCCTCACCATACCTGGGAACATCAGGAACCACCGTTTGAAAGTAAAACTTGCATCATGTGTTAGAGTAAATTAGTGGAAAAGGGGACAGTGGGGAGGGCCAACAGCGATCCAGGTAGAGGGAACAGTGTGTGCAAAGGTATGACAACTTTACTAGAGAAAGCATAGGCATTCCAGAAATAACAAGGAAAGAGAGAAGACAGGCAGAAGTGGCTGCAAGTAGTTTAGGTGTGGAAGAATAAATGCTTGAACCACAACAGAGGAAATGGTAGCTCATCCAAGAGTAATGTTTGCGTGCGAGTATGGAGTGTGTGTGTGTGTGTATGTGTGTGTGTGTGTGTGATGTAATGTAGTAGTATGGCTCTGCCAAATGACCTTGGGAAAATTACTAAATCTCTCAATGCCTCCTTTACACTATGGGTAAATGGAAATAATACTGAATTGCCAAAAGGTCTGGAAAGATTGTTTAAGACGGAACCTCTGTGGTTAATTGTCACAGGCTTAATGAAATCAGAGACATAAATCACCCAAAGCAATATATCACAGATGCACATGCAGGGATAAAAAAAAATGATGTATTAATGAACCAGGTTCATTAAGAATCTGGTACACGAGGGACACCACCTTAGACATATCATGTAATGTCATTATAATGTAATTATTTATTTTATGTATATGCCTGTTTCCAGACCGTATGATCACGTGCTAATATTAACCTCGTGGGAATGCTCTGAGCAAAAAAAAAAAAAAAAAAAAAAAAAATAGCTAATTCATGGAAAAGCTCTTAGCACAGGGAGTGTTGTTGTTGTTGTTGTTTTTCCTGAACTCATTGTTACCCCTGTGTGTGAGGAAAGGTACCAGTCTATTTTCAACAGCTGATTGAATGGTAGTGTGGACACTAAGATGTTGAATTCAAAAGGAGCAAGGGTCCTTTTCTAAGTGTAAAAATCACTAATGATTTGTTAGTCTACTTCTCTACTTCTTCGCTGGTCACAAGACTGTCATATTCACAGTAGTACATACTTGGTCAGACATATGCTGATCACCTACTGTGTAACAGGTGCTTAAGATACCAGCCACACAGACGTAACCTTTGTTTTCATGGAGTTTGGAGGTAGTTATTTCCGTTATCTCTGAGATGGACATTTTTAGCATTATCCTAAAGTGGGGAGCATCCGAGGCTGGCCACACTAATGCCAATAAACGAGGTCAGTTGAGAATCAACTTTCCTGTGTTTGTGGAAAGGGAAAAGATGCAAACGATGATGGCGAAAGGGAGAAAAGGACACAGGAAATAAAGGGGGAGAAACAGAGAAAAAAATGAGAGGGACGGCAGGAGCATATCAAGGATGACAGGCAACAGGAGGCGGACAAATGGAAAGAGAACACCGCTCCGCACTCCACGCAGTCCAGCAGCATCCGCATTCGCCTCACCGCCAGGACCAGCAATCTCCCATCACGCATGCGCGGCGCACCATATAAAACGTCAGCGTCCCCAGGGCGAAGCGCGGCGCGATGAAGTAGCGTCACGGAGGCGGGACTTCCGGTCACAGCCACGCCTCCCCAGGAGCCCGAGCTGCACCTTGTGGGTGGACAGGTGAGGTACAGCTCTGCACGCTGCGCTGAATTTGAGGAAAAACAGGCGGGCCGGCTGGGGGCCCTCTTCTCCTGCAGCCCCTCACGGAGACGCTGCGGCCCTTAGCCGGACTTTCCGCAGAGGCGGAAATAAAGGTGCTGCGACACTCTGCGATCCAGGGCTTCCTGGAGCGGGAGACCCCTGGGCTGCTGGCTCTGCCACGGCTCCCTAGAGCACAGGAACGCACCTTTTGTACTGCTAAACGCAGCCCACCGCGGGGAGTAGGGGCCTGCACGCTGGGCAGCCTGCCCAGCAAGACGTGGCCAGGAGGGATCAAAGTCTGATCCGGGTGTGTTTTGCCGCGATACTCTAGTGCGTTGCGCCCACTGCTTTCCACTCAGCCTTACGGCCCACTCTGTACTCTTCTTGGAGAGGTTTTCCCCCTTCCAAGTCACATTAGGACCCTTTGTTCCTTGATTCATTAATGATTTGTTCCTCACCAGTAGTTACTGGATACCTGCTTTGTGTCCTATCTACCAGTACTGGAGAGTTTATAATCTCCCTTCTGAAGTTCTAAGGGCACATCCCTATGGGAAAAGAGACATATATAACGAAACAGAATTTAGAACAATCCCCAGTCCTTGTGCACAAAGGTTTGCTTTAAACTTCTTTCTGAAACTATGAGTAGGACTGTCTGGGTTGTCTGGTTTGTGTTTTCCATTTTTCTACTTAAAAGTTAAAGGCCTGAAGACGTAAAACCCAACTTCCCAGCACGTAGGATGTTAGAGGACAATAAAGGCAACACAGCAGGTGCTTTTCTGAAATTTCACATTTTAATGTTTTGTATTTTTATACATAAGGCTTTTAGACCAGGTGACTTTCTTCTCATAAAAAGATCAATACCCTCAGCATTTTCTTACTTGTAGAATTATTATACCTTTGGATCGAGCACTTAATTTTGAAGTTTACTTTAAATATATTTTGAACAAAGGGAAATTAATATACTGTTTAAGTGAGTATTTAATATGCAAGTACGGTAGTCTGTACAAACTTGTGAATTCTCGTCTTTAATGTCTAGAGACTGAAAGCCGCTTTCTGGCACATTAAAGTGCTTACAAATTTGATGTAATAATTGGTGAATTAGAAGCAACAAAGGAGTTATGGAAAACGTCTTTTTTAAGTCAAGATAATTTAGCAAATCCATCCTGAGGGTAGTGTGTGCCTTAGCTTTTATATTTCCTCAAGAGTAGTGGTGGATTTTATAGTTGTCATCTAAGCTTGGTTTTCTGACCCAGTTGCACAGATTTGAGAAGTCTCATGCTTACTCTGCCTTCAAACAGCAAATATTGAAATAGCAAAATTAGAGAAAGATTAACCACTTTAAGAAAAAAAAATGAAACATAAAAGGTGTAAAGGAAAAAAGTTAAAAAATTACTGCTCATATGTCCACTTACGTGATATAGGCTTAGAATGCTGCACAGAATCTTGGTGTAACACACATCATGCTTATCCCTGCTTGGACTTTCTCCTACAACATTATGTAATTTGTTCTTTAAGTTCTTAAATAATACATAAAATTTCAACATAATGTGTAGCTGTAAAAATAGTGTAATAGGAGTCAAAGACTACAAAATTGATTTTGCCATTAAATGACCTTGAAAAAACTTTGACCTTCAATTTCTTACTCTGTTAATTGCACTGCCTACTTTGCAGGCCTTGTTCAGATGAGAAAGGATTTGAATGTACTTTGCCAACGAAAAGAACTGCAAATAGAAAGTGGTTTTGTTGCAAGTGGGGAAAGTACCATTAAGTCAGGATATATAAAACAGTAACTTCCTTTAACAGGTTATTTTGGAGTAAGATGGGGGTAGATAAAAATACTTACAATGACCTTCTAAATATTCTGTTTTTTCATTTATATGTTGACTTGCAACTGTATGTTTTGAAGTTTACCTGGAGCTGTGTGGTATTCCTGATTTTCCTTTGTCATACCACTTATTCAGATTGCAGTTAAACAAATACATGCATAATTAAGTTTTGCAAATTTTAAAAGTTTTGTTTTGAAATAAATTATGGATTTTATAGAAATTGCAAAAAAAAATTGTACAGGAAAGTCCCCATGCTCCTCTCAGCCAGGCTTCCTCAATGGTAGGTAACATTTTAAATAACAACAAATAATATTAAAACCAGGAAATTGAAATTGACATTGGTAAAAGATACAGAATTGGTTGAAATTTCACCAGTTTATAAGCACTCATTTGTGTGTATGCATAGGTCGATGCAATTTTATCACAACGTGTAGCTTCTTATAATAATTAGTCAAGATACAGAATTATTTCCTCACAAGATTATGTCTGCTGTTTTGTAGAACCATCTAATCCTACTCCAATCTCCCATCTCTAAAAAATTTGATAATTTTTATTCAAATTTCAAGAAAGTTCATTTCAAGAAAGTTGTATTAATGGAATCATGTGACTTTTTGAAACTGGCTTTTGTTTTTTCTTTAACAATATAATTGCTTTCCATTGTATCCAAGATATTTTATCAATTATTTGTTCTTTTTTGGCTACTGAGTAGTATTCTGTAAGAGAGCTGTCCTACACTGAGTTTAACCATTCACTCATTGAAAGACAATTGGGTCGTATCCATTTTTGGGGATATGATGATCTGAGCTGCCATGGACCTTTGTGTAAAGTTTTTTGAATCAACATAAAATTTTTATTTCTCTGGGATGAATGCCCAAGAGTGAAATGCTGGGTCATATGGTAAGTGTGTGTTTAGTCAATTGATATGACTTCTTTAGCTTATTGATATGGTAGATTACATTCATTGATTTCTGGATGTTGAATATTTCACTTGATCGTGGTATAATATTTATTTTATATATTGCTGGATTTATGTTTTGTTAAGAGATGTATTGGTAGTCTTATTTGTTTTGTTTGTTTTTGTCCTGTCTTTGATTTTGGTGTCAGTAATAGTATTTTAGGGTCTTCAACAATAACTTGTTTAATTCTTGATATTAGCAACTTGTGCCTGGATGTTGGGCAGTGTGCCTGCAAGACGTGGCCAGGAGGGATCACAGTCTGGTCCAGGGGGTGCTTTGCAGCGATCTTCTAGTGCGCACACTGCTTTCCACTCACTCTTAAGGCCCGCTGTATACTCATCTTGGGGATTCTTGTCTTTTTCATTGGTAGTTTATTGATTTCATTGATTTTTTTCTCTTTTTTAATTTGTTCTAATTAGTTACACATGACAGTAGTATGCATTTTAACACATCCTACATAAATGGAGTATAACTTCTCATTCTTCTGGTTGTACATGATGTAGAATCACACCTGTCATGTAGTCATATGTGCACATAGGGTAATAATGTCCGATTCATTCTACTGACCTTCCTACTCCCATGTGCTCTTCCCTCCCTTCACTCCCCCCTGCCTAGTTAAAAGTACCTCTGTTCTTCCCTAGCCCCCACCCCTTATTGTGAATTAGCATCCCCATATCAGAAAAAACATTTGGCCTTTGGTTTTTTGGAATTGGCTTATTTCACTTAGCATGATATTCTCCAGCTCCATCCATTTACTGGCAAATGTCATAATTTCACTCTTTAAGGCTGACTAATAGTCCATTGTGTATATACCACATTTTCTTTATCCATTCATCTGTTGAAGGGCACCTAGTTTGGTTCTGTAGTTTAGCTATTGTGAGTTGAGCTGCTCCAAACATTTATGTGGCTGTGTCACTCTTCAGATAGAGCATTAATCTCCAGGATGTAAAAAGAGCTCAAAAAACTTAACATAAAAAAAACCCAAATACCCAATCAGTAAGTGGGCTAAGGAACTAAACAGACACTTCACAGAAGAAGAAATATAATCAATCAACAAATACATGAAAAAATGTTCAACATCTCTAGCCAATAGAGAAATGTAAATCAAAACTACTCCAGGATTTCATCTCACTTCATTTGGAATGGCAGTTATCAAGAATACAAGCAATAATAAATGTTGGCAAGGATGTGGAGGAAAAGGTACACTCATACATTGCTGGTGGGAATGCAAATTGGTGCAACTTTTATGGAAGGCAGTATGGAGATTCCTCAGAAAACTTGGAATGGAACCAACATTTGACCCAGCTATCCCACTCCTTGGCTTATATCCAAAGGACTTAAAATCACCAATCATTTTTTAAAGAACCAACTCTTTGTTTCTTTCATTGATTTATTCTTTTTCTATTTTTAGTGTTGCTGGTTTTTACTCTTACATTTATAATTTTCTTCCTTCTACTTACTTTAGGTTTTATTTGATTTTTTTTAGTTCTGTTATTATTGACTCAAGACCTTTCCTCCTTCTAACGTAAGCACTTAGTGTGATGATTTCCCTCTTAGTATGCTTAGTTGCATCCAACAAATTTTGGTATCTTGAATTTAATTTTCATTCAGTGTTACGTATTTTTTTTAAATTTTCTTTGGAAACTTGGTCCACCCATGAAATGTTTAGAAATGTTTTCTTTAATTTCAAAATATTTGGAGATTTACCTCTTGTTTCCTGTTACTATTTTCTAGTTTTATTTCACAATGATCAGAAAATATAATTTTAAGTCTTTAAATTTGTTCTATCACTATGAGGACATGATGTATCTTGGCAGTTGTTCAATGGATGCTACTGTTGGGTCCAGTGTTCTTTACGTGTCAGTTACATCCTGTTAGCTGATGATGGTGTTGTATTCTTCCATTCTTCTTGATTATCTGTCTAGTAGTGCTTTTTGTTGCCTTGAGTCCCAAATATAATTGTTGATTTTTTTCTCCTTTCAACTCTGTTGATTTTAGCTTCATATATTCTGAATCTTTTGTTTGATGTATACATGTTTAAAACACTCTCCTGTCATATATATTTAAAAAGAACAAATAAAATAAAAATTTAAAAGAATATTTTCTTACTGAGTTAATCATTTAATTGTTATGAGATGTGTTCCTTTGTCCTGTAATTTTACTTTGCTCTGAGGTCTATTTTATCTGATGGCGATATAGCCATCTTTTAAAAAAAAAAAAAAAGAAACTGATATATCTTTCATATATTTTCAACATGCCATTGTCATTATGTTTAAAGTTAATTTCTTTTACATAGTACATAACTGGATCTTTTAAAATCTATTCTGCCACCCTCTTTTAACTGGTGTATTTAGATCTTTACTTTAAAATTGTTGATATGTTTTATATAGATAATATGTACTTCTAGCAAATTGGTCTCTGATATTTTCTTTGTAGTTTCTATATCAATATTCTTTACTCTTCTAGAAAGTCCTTTTGTGAAATTCTTGTTCAGATATTTTGCCTATTTTTCTTTTGTGTTGTCTCTCTTATTTGTATAAGTTCTTTGTAATTTATGGATATGTGTCCATTGGAAAAAACCAATCCATCTATTAAATGGGTAGATATCATATGTGACATAAAATACAGATATTATTTAGATAGATTTAGATTATATGGATAGGGAGAGTGGGAAGGCAACTCACAGTGGGAGGACACTGAACACATGCATGCATGTATGTATAGTATTCTGAATGTAAGCCCATTATTGCAAAATATATTTATATTTGTATTATTTTGTGTGTGTGGTATGAGATATAGGAATCAAGATTTATGTTATTTTCCATTGACCCAGTATCATTTATTTGAAAGAAATTTTTCTTACTTTCCTGCAAGGATGCCTTTGTCATAAATCATGTACTTCTATATTTGGATTTGTTTCTGTATAGTCTTTTCTTTTCCACTATTTATTGATTTTTGTACTTATAAATTATATATTTTTAAGTCTGGATATAAAGCCCTCTAACTTTTACTCTGTTCCTCAGAATTGTCTTGGCTATTCTTGACTATGTGCATAAACTTCAGAGTTAGTTTTCCAATTTCCATAAATAAAGAAAAGGGAAAAAAAAAACCCTGTTGATTTTAATTGGAATTTCACAAAATCCAAGAGTTGATTTGAAATTTACTTTACCCTGTTGAATATTCCAGTTCATGAATATGATTTATTCCCTTGTTATTTAATTTCTCCCAATAAGATCAAGTAAATTATAAAGTTTCTGTGTAAAATTCTTATACCTCTTTTGTTAGATTTGTTTGTTAGTATTGGATTTTTTTCATGCAGTTCTAAGTGGTATCTTTTTAAAAATTTCATTTTCTTATTGCTCATTGCTGATGTATAGGAATATATTTGATTTTTTAATATTAATGTTTTATCTAATGACCATATTGCATCCACTTACTAATTCAAATACTGTATATGCAGATTCTTTTGGCTTTTCTGTTTATGTAATCATGTTGTGAAGAATGACATTTTCTTCCTGTCCAATTCACATACACTTATTTCTTTTTTGTGTCTAATTGCATTGGCATAGTACCTCAAATACAATTTAGAGTTAGAAGTGTTGATAGCAGACATCTATATCTTGATTCCAAACTCAGGAAGGCATTCAGTATTTCACCCTTAATAATATCTTTGCTGTAAGTTTCATATCTATTTTATATTTATATATGCATTTTATATGTATGTTTCATAAAAGAAGATATGTTTCTTTTTTTAAGAGTTTTTCATGACTATTGGATTTCATCAAATATAATTCTGTACAGATTGAGGTGATTATGTGCTTTTTCTCCTTTATTTGATTAGTATAGTCAATTAAAATGATTAAATTTTGAATATTTAAACAATCTTTTGTTTCTGATACATGTACAATTTGATTGTTATGTTACCCTTTTATATATTACTAGGTTTGATCTGCTAATATTCTGAGTAGAATTTTTGCATTTATGCCCATAAGGGAGATTGCCCTGTAATTTTCCTTTCTTATATTATCCTTGTCAGGTATTGATATCAAAGTTTGCTGGATTCATAAAAAGAATTTAGAAGCAGTTCTTCTATTCTATGGACATATAAGATTGGTATTATTTCTTCCTTAATAAAGTATTGATTCTTTCATTTGAATCAAGAATTATGAATTCTGTGTTTTTAATAGCATAGAGCTATTAAAATTCTTCTAGTCTTTTGGGATCTGTTTTTCTTAGAAGTTTTCCATGTCAAATTTAGAGGCATAAAGTGCTTCAAAATATTCTCTTTTTTGCAGGATGGAGTGGGGAGTGGTGCTAGGGACTGAACCCAGGGCCTTGTACATGCTGTGCCACTGAACTACTCCAGTCCCATATTATTTTATTACCTTTTTGAATCTGGAGAGATGTCCTTTTTTCACCTATAACATTGATTATTTGGGCTCTCTTTTTCCTTGATCAGTCTCTTCAAGGGCTTTTTATAGGTCTTTCCAAAGAACAGACTTTGGGTTCATTAGTGTTTTCTAATATAAACTTTTGTCACTAGCTTATTGATTTCTGCTCTTTATAATTATCTTTTTTCTACTTTCTTCACTTGGATTTGTCTGTTTTTTTCGTATTCCTTTACCAAGATGTTTAGACCCTTGATGTCTATCTTTTTTCCTATTACGTGTATCTCAAGACTAAACTTTCCTGTATTTATGCTTTTATTTGTATTCTTCATGTCTTGATATGTCATATTTTTTGATCTGTCTCATTTCTCTGCTGTCTTCTTAGTTTTATATTAGTTGCATTTTCTGTTTCCTCTTTTATACACTTGTTACACATTCTTACACAATTCTAGTAGTGGTTACTGACTTTTTGAACAAATTAGAAATATATTTTCTCTGACTTTTCAATTGTCCTCAATGGGAGATTATTTGGAAGCAAGCTAGTTTGCCTTAGCTAAGGCAGATTTAAACTTAATTTAAATATATATTTTAAACCAAAAGAAGTACCTCTAATTAAAGAAGTACTGTCTAATTAAAGACAATAACATGATCCATGATGGTGTCCATATTTGATAATATTATGTATAATGCCTTTGGCATTTGAGGAAGTTTCAGAAGCTCTTATCCACTTAGTTGTGTGATAAATAATACAAGTTATCATTAGACAATAATAAAAATTGTTATTAGACATTATTAATGCTTAAATTTTGGAAGAAAACTATCTTACTACCTCTTTTTCAAGTTAAATGTAATTTAATTGAAGACTATCTAGAAATAGCATTACAAATTTTCTTTTAAAAAATTAGCATTGGAAGTTCCTACACAAATAAAGCAATTTCTAGTAGCTAAAATAAAATGTAGGAATTGTTTAGATTTGTATGCTGAAGACTGAATCAGATATATTTACAACTCCACTTATTTTTGTTCATTAGTTGAGTCCTAAATTCCTTGTCTAGCTATAGTATAAAGACTTTTTATAATAAGAATTTGCATTTTAAATATTATAATAAATAGCAAATTTTATAGTTTTGAATCTCTAAGATTTATACTGATCAGATGCTGGTTTTCTGTTTTAAATATTACC
The DNA here is from genome assembly GCA_020662805.1 of Glaucomys volans. NCBI lineage: Eukaryota > Metazoa > Chordata > Mammalia > Rodentia > Sciuridae > Glaucomys > Glaucomys volans. The sequence continues at coordinate 63,113 of JAJEJO010002461.1, forward strand.
TAGGTTTGCATATGATTTAGTTGGAAAAAAATTTCGTATCACAAAAGTTAGAAAACCATTAGCAGATACAAATGAACACCTGCATTTAAGAAAACAGGTGTGCCTTAGTTGCACAAGTTGTATGCGCACTTGACTTTTACCCAGCCTAAATCTTGATGCTTATCAGACTGATTTCATTCAAGATCATTTATAGGCTGAGGCTGAAGGTGGAGCCACCTCCCTTCATCCATATATAATTGCAACACATTTTTCCTTGTTAATCTGACACTCGCAGAACTAAATTACTTCAGATTCTTAGGTAAGCAAGAGTTGAAATTCTCATTTTTGTGTCTTCTTTTGCTTCTTTTACACAACTGTGTGCAAGTCAGAAATACAAGAGTGACGGGGAATAAAAGATTCTTTAGAAATACATGTTAATTCCATGCTTCTCTGTTCTGTTTTCTTTGAAGTGTTTTAGAATTGCAACTGCTTGTTTTCTAATTTTTAATATACTATGTTTGAATTTCATATCTACTTGGATTTTCATTAGTTTGGTGACTAATCAAGCACCTAAGATTTCATATTCTTGAAGTTGAGTATTTATAAGTTGAATGTATTTAATAACTTGGAATTCCCCTCTGGTGAAAGTGTGGCCAGTGTCTTCACAGTCAGTTCTAATTTAATACTGTGTTTAACAGCTCCATCTAATATTGTTTCTAACACACTATAAATGTCAAAAGACCTTTAAATACACTCTGTTTATGATAATTTGGGAGACTGGGCTATAGTGACATTTATTAGTGAATTAAAAGTCAATTCATACCAGAAGTTGAGTGATACTTTTATTTACTTAATATATTTTGAATGAAGAGTGGTCCCCACTTTTTAAGTAAGGATTTTTCATTTTTCTTAGTATTGCTATTTAAGAAAAAATTGTATAAGGTTTTTGGCTAAACATGGAGATAAAGACATAAACAGAATAGAAGAGGCAAAAGTAGAATATCAGACTGGAGAAGTGAAATCTTAAAAATGTTAGAAAGTAAATGGATAAATTAGAACCATCTTAACAACAGTCTTGATGAATATAACATTTGACCATGATATTGAACTACAGCTTGTTTAATTATTCCCAAAATTGACTATGATATAATTTTTAGTATCTGCTTAGTGGTTCATCATATTTTAATTATTCATTTCTCCATTAATGACCAGTTAGGATCTTCAGCTTTTCACTGTAATAAATAGCATTCCATGTCTTAGTTTAAAAAAGTATTTTGGGGGTGCTGGGATCATGGACAATGGTAGAACACTTGCTTTGCATGCATCCACCTGCAACTAAATATATATATATATCCAGATAAAGGGTTTATGATTTCTCACTTTTACTCACTTTTAGTGTGTGTATGTGTATATATATATATATATACACACATATATATACATTTAGTATAATATGTACATTTTATATATTATGTATTTATAATATAACTATTTTGAATATATATGTAAGTATTTGAATATTTTTTTTAGAATCAGTTCCTCAAAATGACTAAATTGAAGTATATGCCTTTTATGGGTATTGACCTATGTAGCTGGATTGCTTCCCAAAGGCTGTTTTCATTATTACCATCTATGGGTGCTTTAATTTGTCTTTCAGTTCTAGAATCAAGAGTGGCTACTGGGTATGCCACTTACCTATAATCCCAGCGACTCAGGAAGCTGAAGCAAGAGGATCACAAGTTTGAGGAGCCTCAACCACTTAATGAGATCCTATGTCAAAGAAAAATTTTAAAAGAGAGGTTAGGGATGTAGCTCAGTGATAGAGCGCACCCTTGGGTTCAGTACATCCCCCCGTAAGAATAGCTGCATAGCCTTCTATGTGCACTGTGGCATTTCCTTCATGGTATTCTGAAATTTGCCTTTTTTATTCTTAAGTATTATTTTTGCTCAAAGTTTTACATATTGCTGCTTTTCTCCCTTTATTTAGAAATGGCCTCTGAAATCAAGGAAGAAATCCCAGTACATGAGGAATTTGTTCTGTGTGGTGGAGTTGAAACACAGGTTCTAAAATGTGGTCCCTCGGGTGACCTCTTTAATGATCAAAATGTCAACAGACCTAAACTGCTTATTTTCATTATTCCTGGTAAGTAGAAAAGTCTACATGAGAAGACTATATACAGATGCTCATCACTATTTCTCTTTCTCATTGTTATTTTTTGAGTTGGTTTGAAAATGAACATTTATCTAGAAGAGAAAAAATCAATTATAAATTTAATAGCACATACATTAAAAATCCAGAAAAGTAACATACAATTTTCTTAATTAACTAACTACCTGGATCACTTCTTTTTCCCCTATATACTTTTTGGTCTGTACATTCTTTGCTCTCCTTTTCAAATTACAATTTTTTAAGATTTTTTTTAGTTGTGAATGGACCATTTATTTTATTTATCTATTTATTTTTATGTGGTGCTGAGAATCAAACCCAGTGCCCCATGTATGCCAGGCAAGCACTCTACCATTGAGCCAGAACTCCAGCCCTCCATATTACAATTTAAAAAAAAGAATAGATTGATATTCTCATCTTCCCTCTAGCATCTGTGGCCAACAGTTATTTATTATTATCAGTTTTAAAAAGATTTATTAATCGGCCTTATAACTCATTGGTAATATTATGCAAAGTTTTAGGATTGTTGATAAATTGGGAAAAACTCCATCAAGTTTCTTTTACACATAACTTTAAAATTTCAAGGCAATTCAAGTTTTCTTGTTTGTGATAACTAATATTCTTTGAACTGACATCTCTCATTCATCAGGTAAGTCATTACTGGCCTCACTATAGTGGCATGTTAGTTTTACATTATTAGTGTCCATTTTTACTGTCACATAAGCCAGAAATTATAATTTTATTTTGATGTGTTCCTATGATTCACTTCTCTTTATCAATTGGATGTCAAGTCATTCAAGAATCTGTTTATTATTTCTACTAGAAAATTATCTTCCTCAGAATGATTTATTGCTTTGGGCATGATGTAAGCTCTTTTTATTAAAACTCTTTTCCAATATTGAAATGATTCATTATTCATCTCTACTGCTTTTGAATGTTTGACTAATTTTATATATATTTTATTTCAGCATATTAACAAACTTCAGTGTCAGAAAAGCATACTTTTCAGACACATCCAGGTAAAGGGTTTGTGATCTCTTACTTTTACCGAAACCTACCAAAACACCCTGTTTTCAAACTGCAGTTAAACTGGCATATTCACATTTTATCAACTTTTTGACTAATTATTTTCTTGCATTGCTGTTGTGTTTGAGTTTTTCTCTTCAAACTTTTAAAGTATGTATTAGAGTCTTCATAATATTGTTATATCCGTGTTGCATAGACTGAACAGATTTATAACAGCATTTCTCTATAATTAGACTCTTCAAAGAAAAACTCAGTTGATAAATATGTTTAAAATACTACATCAGTGAGTCTGGAAAAACCCTCATGTCATCCCGCGTGGGTGTTTTCCTCTCTGGAGAGGGTAAGACTGACAAGTGAACCAGACTCCAGGAGACAGGTTCTGTGACACAATCTCAACTTTATTAAGGAAGTACAGTTCTTTTAAAGAAGAGGGGAGTTTGAGAACAAAGAAACCGGTAGTGTAACTTGATATAATGTGAGAATGGTCCAATTAGGAGTCACACAGTTTTGCAAAGGGAGGAGGGAAGAGAGGAGGACAAGTGAAACTTTCCTGAGGCAATGGCCGTAGGTGGATCTAGTCACTTGAGGGTATGCGCCCAAGCATGAATAATCCTGAGTGTCCTTCAGGATTTGTACTATTCCGCAGCCTAGGGTGACATATACCTCAGTGGTTTCTTCCTACATCCCCACTCCCTCATACACAACTCTTGCAAATATCAAAACACTTAAAAATACCAGGTCTCGCGCAAGCAGTTTTTACATGTACTGTGATATTTGTGTCACCACTCCAGGTAAATTGGGAGAGTGGGCAGGAAGAGTGTTCCTGGAGGCCATTTCTACAGTAGACTAGCTAGTGGTAACTCACCTTCAGAGGGAAGTGATTGTGAACCACATGAATTTATCCTATAAGATGAAAATGAACTGAACCTAATCTCTAACCCACTCCCAGCCAGATCCTGAAAATCAGTGCAGCCACTCCAGTTCTACCAGTTGTGAGGGCAAGTGTAGTACAGAGGGAAGTTCAGATAGACACAGTGATCTAATTTTGGATCCCTGTATTGATGTCATTCATCAGTTTGGGGAGAGTTAAAATCTCTTTCTCTCCTTTTCTCTGGGACTCTAATTACATGTATGTTATACCATTTAGTATAGTCTGTGTACCTCATCCTCTGCTTTTCTTTCATACTTTTTCCTTTCTGTGCTTCAATTTGGAGAATTTCTACTGACTTATATTCAAGTTTACTAATTCTTCTTTCATCCAGTTTGCTGTTAAGCTGATTCACTGAATTCTTTACTTAGGTATTACATTTTTCAACTCAATAAATTCTATTTTGTTATTGTTGTTTTTATTTCTCTGCTGGAATTCTTTTATATTATCACCCATTTTGCCCTCATTTCTTATTACAAATATTAACACATGTATTAACTGGGATAAAATATTTTTATGACAACTCTGATCATCTATGGGCCTGTATCTATTAACTATTTTTTTCTTTTGCTTATTGGTCATATTTCTCAATTTATACATGCCTTGTAGCTTTTAAAATTGAATTCTGAAGTTTGGGTATAATAGAGGAGTGGAGACTGGAAGAAATATGTTCTCTAGGAAGTGCCTGTCCTTTTGTGTGTCAAGTATCTTGGACTTGGACCTGATAACTTCAATCTCGGCATTAGTTGAGCTGAATTAGAGCTGAGGTTATAGTTAATTTAGTTAAAATTGAACCCACATCTGGTTTTGAATATTTGGTGTGAGGTCATCTACCCCACAGCAGGGATGTGGGATCCAAGCACTATGACATTTGCTGTTGACCTGTGTCATCACATGAAATGTCGCCACCATTGACTCCGTGAATTTCGGTGAATAGAGTTGGCAATAGGGATGTCCAGCTCTGAATTTGGGATTCCTTCAGATTTTAGTGCAGGATCAACCATGAGATTCTCCATTTTTCTCTGTGCCCAACAATTTTCTCTACCTGTGGCATACTTGTTTTCCGCTCATCCATGTCCCCAGGAATAGAGGGAGTCACTGGTTCGCTCACCAAAGATGGGCTCATCTCTCTTTGGAACTTAGTTTTATTTGGACTTCTTTTAAATGACTTTAAAGAAAAATAAAATGTAAAAGCTTATCCAGTGTTTTCTGCTTGCTATGCTGACTCATCACAATTTCTGATTCTAAAATTATTATTAAGAATAAACTATAGACACTAGGCATGGTGGCGCACACCTGTAATCCCACTGGCTCTGCAGGCTGAGGCAGGAGGATTGAGAGTTCAAACCCGGCTTTAGCAAAAGCGAGGCACTAAGCAACTCAGTGAGACCCTGTCTCTAAATAAAACACAAAATAAATAAGGTTGGAGGTGTGGCTCAGTGGCTGAGTGTCCCTGAGTTCAATTCCCCGTACCAGAAAAGAGAATTAACTGTAGAGAATTTGGTAGGAAATGAAATTTTTCAACCTTTTGATAACAACAAGCTTTAATGCTTTGGTGGGTTTTTTAGCTTTCTTCTATGTATTCTGGAGGGCTAGCTCCAAGGGGGGAAAAAAATCAGATTTTCTAATGAATTGAGAGAATTTCTTTTTACTTCTGAAGAATAGACACAATCATTAACCCAATGAAAGGAAGCAAATACATACAAGAAAGGGAATGTAATCAAAATACTCTTTAGGCTTAGCTACATGTAATATAATATTATAAAAATAAAAGCACTGAAATATTGATCCAACCAAAAACTGCAAAATAACCAGTCTAGGAAGACCAGAAGAAGGGGAGTATGCTTACGGATGGGGAAGGGAAAGTGTAAGAAAGCTAATCCTCATCTTTCATGAGGGGGGTCAATAGATAATATTAATAGTGAGAATTCAAGAAATAGCATTATAAGTATATTTAGAAATGTGTAGTAAATAGCAGAGGGTACACTAGTGTTGAAAGTTTTTTCCTCTGTGGATATTTGTTGGAACTGAAAAAACTGATTTTATAGATGAGATGAATTTTTTTTCTCCTAGTGAAGACTCCCCTTCCCCCACAAAAGAAAAAGCCTGAGGCTAAAAGCAGAGAAGCCAGAAAGTATTCTGGAAAAGAATAAAGTGAGCAAGGACAGGATCTAAAAGATATGTAAAGGTATCATAAAGTTGCAGCTGTTAAAAACACGAAGAGGCAGAGAATGCAGAAACAGATCCCAGTCATAAGAGCATCACTTTATGAGAAAATTGGCATTGCAAATTAGTGGAGGAAAGATAGGTTATTTAACTAATGGTCCTTGGGATCTGGTCTGGACTTATGTTCTCTCCCTCCACCTGCACAGCTGCCATCTGGGGATTCCTGTCACTTTGTCCTGGCTTGGGTCCCCTATTTCCTGAATTCCATTTGTTCTTTGTATTTGCTTATTCCCTTGTTTTTGGTTATACACTTCTAGTGGCTTCCTTTGAACAAGGTGAAGGGGAAGTAATCTTGTAAAGATAAAGCATGTTAGTAACCATCTTAGGCTTCTAACTTGTAAATAATTTTTTTCCTAGAGTTTAGAGGACATTGATCATTGTTGTTCAGGGTTCAGAGCTATTTATGAAAAGTCTTGGTATCATTGTGATTTTTAATCTATTATATATGAAACTTCCCCACACTCCAGACTTTGACACCTTTTCTGATATTTTACAGTGAAGCACCTTAGTGTGGGTGATACTTTTGTACATTGTACTGGGGTTTTAGTGAGCCCTTGTGAACCAGAGGCTCATACATTTCAATTCTAAGAGCCTTTTTTTCTTTCCTTTTCTTATAATTTCCTGTTCCATGGATGCAGTATCACTTTCTTTGGCTGCTTATGTTTGTTAGAATTTCCAATGTTCCTTTTTCTATTTATTTTCATTAGTGTTTGTTTGTACTCAAATGTTTGATAATCTTTTATTACCAATTCATTTTTAAAAGGACAACACAGAAAACTGATTGAAGGCTTTGTATTCAAAGGTAGGCCTTGTTCTAAAGTATTCCTAGGTTGACCAGCCATCCGGTTTGCCTGGGCCTAAAGAGGTTTCCAGGGCCCATGAAAATCTGTACTAAAATCCTGACAGACTGGGATGAAACAGGATGGTTGGTCACCCTGAGCAAGCCTCACCCTAGGGTTATTGGGTAAGAGCCCAGCATTTCATTGGGAGATTTCCTGTTTTCAGTGTCTATAGTTCTTTCTTGGATTATTCCATTTTCCCAGAAAGGAATCTTCCAGTGTCCTGTTGCTCATGTTCAGAGCTGAGTAGGGGAAGGAGGTGTTGGGAGTTTCAGTGCTCACTGTCACTTCATCAACCTCTTCTCAGTACACTACTTCCATTTTTGGCCAGGTTAAGCTTCCTGACCTAGACTCTCCCTTTGGTTTAACCTCTTCTATTAATAAATGCCCAGTCTTCTGCCAGGATGTAACATTCTTTTGGGAAATCAGTTTAATACCACCTGTGAAAATGAGAAATACAAATACCGTGCCAATAGTGAGGGAGAGTTTGAAATTATAGGCATGACAAGGGCTATTTAATGGAACAGAGATTTGGAGGATATAGGCTAGGATAGGGCAAGATAGGGAAAATAAACAGAATAATCTTGGGCAGGAGAAGGGATAGCCTCATGAGGCTAGAAGGAAAGGGTAAGTTGGTTCCTAAAATGGAGAAGTGTGAAGCCATGTTGGAGGAAAGTGAAGTAGTCCCTGCCTTCTGCTCTGTTTTCTGTTTTCTTGTTGAGTTGAGGTCATTATGTAAGAGTGATGATGGAGGATGAGTAGGTTCCTAGAGGAGTGTGACCAGTGTTTAGAATACCAGATACACCACATAAAAGACGTAGATGGATTCTTGAGCTGCTCTGTGATTGAATGGCAGGTATATTGAGAACAGCATCTCAAAGGGCAGATTACACTGGAAAAGGGCTGGGGTGTTTTGTATGTTAACCATTTCTCTCTTTCTCTCCCCCAATTCCTTTTTCTTTCCCTGCTCTCTACGCCACTTCCTACCACCGCCCCCCACCACCATTTGTTTTCTTTCTTTCATGCTGAGGATTGACCCAGGGCCTTGCACCTGCTAGGCAAGAACTCTACCACTTAGCTACATCCCTAGCCTAAATATCAAACCATTTCTGGCCATAGAAAATATCTAGGTCCTTGGTTCTTAAAGTTGGTGTCAGGACCAGGGGTATCACTTGAGAGCTTTTCAGAAAGCAAGTTCTGGCCGGGCACAGTGGTGCATGCCTGTAATCCCAGTGACTCGGGAGCCTGAGGCAGCAGGATCACAAGTTCAAAGCCAGTCTCAGCAACTTAGCAAGGCCCTAAGCAACTCAGTAAGACCCTGTCTCTAAATAAAATACAAAATAGAGCTGGGGATGTGGCTCAGTGGTCAAGTGCCCCTGAGTTCAATCCCCGGTTCCAAAAAAAAAGGAAAAGAAAGAAAGCAAGTTCTTTGGCCCTATTCCTTATCTTCCAAACCAGAAGCAGAAGATTTTGGTGTCAAACTGTCTGTTTTAACAAGCCCCCCAGGAGATTGTGATATATACACCTAGTCTAGGGTTGGCCACAGGAATTAGTTGCTTAAGTTTATGTAGGTAAAGTCTTTGAATTTGATCATGATCATGAATTATTGAACAAAGCTGCTGGCTTAGTCAGTCCAACTGGACTTTAAAGCCTTCTAGGATATGGCATTTAAGGGTCAGAGTTTTCAGGGAATGTGTGAGGGACTACAAAGTTGACTGATGGGAATGGATGGCTTGACCCTTAAAGGAGGAGAGGTTGCTAAAGTAATGTTGCAGCCAGCCGGCTCTACTTCCTACCTGGAGGTATTAATGATCCACTCGTTTATTCTACATGTGGGCAACACTGTGTTGCACACGTCTTTGCTCCACTGAAGCATGTGGGGTTAAGGCAGAGTGAGTGAGGCCTTTCCTGAAAAGGCCTGAAAGGAGGAGCCAGGTGTCTGAGAAGGTGAGGAGGTAGAAGGAGCCATCACTGACAGCACTGCAGAAGGAGGGAAGCTCAAAATAATCCTTTTTTTATTGTCTCCTTGCATATAGTGCTTTGTCATTTTCAGATCATATTTTCCCCCTGGTGACTGTGTATGATTCCTGTCTATTCTCGTTGTGGACTTCACCTTTTTCCTTGGATTCCTGAGAGCCATAGGCTGGTGCTGCTCTTTAGTTTGTGGAATTCAGAATTGTGTGTTCCTTGGGATGTAGTGTGCTTAAACTGTGAAGAAAATTAGGATAACTCTGTGTGTGTATCAATTTTTTATTTTATCTGTTATAAAGAATATTACAAAGGTGCATAGGTGTGTAGATGGAGAGATGTGTAGAGCAAGGTACAGGAGAAGGAGCATGGAGCTTTCATGCCTTCTCTGGGCAGGCCACAGTCCCGAACCTCCGCATTCAGCTACCTGAAAGCTCTCCTGAACCCTGGTTTTTATGGAGGCTTCATTGCAAAAACATGATGGCTAATAAACTGGGTAAGGAAACCCAGCAAGCAAGGCCTGTCTGTTCAGATTCTTCTTGGCCTCTGTGTAGCCCTCCTTTCTCCAGGGTATGTTTTATGACCTACTAAGGTAAGATAAGTTAGAGAATTTCTTTATGGCCAACTCTAAGACAATGAAGCAGGGATAAGTTAGAATTTCTGTAACTATGAACAAAATCGTGTATATGTATGTTTAATTTTTATTTTAATTGTTCTAATTAGTTGTCCATGACAGTAGAATGCATTTATACATTTTGATAAATCTGACATAAATGGAGGATAATCTCTCATTTTTCTGATTATATATATTGCAGGATCACATCGGTCATGTAGTCATAAGGTACATGACGTGATCATGTCAGTTTCACTCTACTATGGTTCCTTCCCCCAAACCCCTTCCCTCCCCTTCACTTCCCTCTACCTAATATAAACTAACTCTATTCTTCCCTATTTCCCCCTTATTGTGAATTAGCTTCCACGTAACAGAGAAAACATTCAGCCTTTGGTTTTGTGTGTTTGGCTTATTTCACTTAGCATTTTATTCTCTAACTCCATCCATTTACCAGCAAATGCCAGAATTTCATTCTTCTTTAAACCTGAGTAATATTCTATCACGTGTGTGTGTGTGTGTGTGTGTGTGTGTGTGACATTTTCTTTATCCATTCATCTGTTGAAGGACATCTGGGTTGGTTCCATAGTTTAGCTATTGTGAATTGAGCTGCTATAAACACTGATGTGGCTTTGTCACTGCTGTATATTGATTCTAAGTCCTTTGAGTATAAACCAAGGAGTGGGATAACTGGGTCAAATGGTGGTTCCATTCCAAGTTTTCTGAGGAATCTCTATACTGCTATATATATATTTTTTTGAACATAAATCTTTTACATCAAAGTGAAGATACATAACTCAAATGATACTTCCACATTATAAGAATCCCATATAGTCAATAATAATTGTTCCAGTCTCATTATACTGAATGAATGAGGATGACATATTTCAAGGATTGTTAAGGCACTATAGACACCATGTAATATCCATCTCTGATCAACTGCTATAATATAAATTACTTTGCTTTTGCACCTAGCAAAATTAATTCCTTACTTTTGGGTTAGTAATGATAATAGGGAATTATTTATTGGAATCTACAGATTGAAGAACTTTTAATTTAGTTTCATCTTCTCTAGTGAACCCTAGACCTAAAATTTCTGTTAAACAACATTGTCTTTGGACTTCCTTTAAATAGTGAAATGAGCAAAGGAGGAAATTTGAGAACTCACTGTAGAACATACTAAATCATTTAATTTCCAATTGGTAATAGAGAATCATATGAAGTGTCTTGTGCTATGAGTCCAGTAATTGGAGATCTAGCAGACAAGGTTCTGTGGAAGAGTCCAAAGTTCTCCACATGACACCCTTCTATACAGATGGTAAGTCATATGAACTTGATAGATGACAGTTTTGTTCCCTGTAAAATTAACTGGAAGGCATAACTCTGCAAGTACAGTGTTGAATAGAGTTTATTGACTGTCAAGGTCTAGATATTATAATCATAGTATCTGTTGTGCTTTGCTTGAGCATTTGATTATTATGTGTTCAAGTGTGTTTATAACACATTTTTATATAAACACTTGATTTAAAAAGTGTTTAATTGCCTTTCTGTGCTTTTTCCCAACACTCCTATATTTAGAGATCTGAGAGAGAAAGAGAGAGACCCATAGCTCTTGTTTGGTTGCACAAGCAAAGCCCATGTAATTTTTTTGTGATTTCTTAACCAGGAAGTTTAGTTCAGGGTTTGTAAAGTATGACATAAGTCATAACATTTAAATGGTGAAGTATGAAGTATGCAATGATATTTAAACATTTTGCATTGTATGTTCCATTTCTGTCTCTGTTATAAATTGGATCATCATATTACTGGCCATGTATTCGTTTTGGAAAAAATTTACTGTAAATGAGAGTTGTGTGTCCAACCCAGCGCTGCGAGGTGCCATTGGATACAGAAAACTAAAACAAGCCATGGCTGCTTTTTTAAAACTTAAACTTTTAGGTTTGATTAAGAAGACCTACCCAGTGAGAAATAAATAAAAAATGAGACCATTTATTTCTGTCTACTTACAATACAGACATATAAGGAAGTAATAGAGTTAGAAGGGTGATAATATGAAGCTGATAATATGATGGAGTTTTTAGTGGAGGCCCAGAGAGAACAAGAGCTAACACACCTTCATTAGGAATTTTGCATTGCCTTCCCCAGGCCTTCAAGGGAATAGAATCGATACATTCCACACTTGTAAAAGGAAATTATGGAACTGGAGAATTACCCATTCTCTTTGCTAACTCTTCCCTGTTACTTGTGCTTCGCCTCAGTTTCAACTGTACACTGATTATTCCCTACTCTGCATATATATTTTAATTAACAAAATTTACATATATATGTATGTATGATATACACAGTATTTTGATACACATATACATTATGGAATGACTAGACCAAGGTAATTAACCTTGGTACCTCACATACTTTTTTGTGCTGAGAATACGTGAATCTCCAACTAATTTTCAAGGTTACATTGTTATCAACTATAGTCATCATGATGTATGATAGATCTTTTGAACTTATTCCTCCTGTCTAACAGAACATTTGTGTTCTTGGCCAGAATTCCTCAACTCCTTTAATTCCCATTCTGGTAACCATTATTCTGTTCTCTGCTTCTGTGAATTTGACTTTTAAAAATCCTGTATATAAGTGAGATCATAAAGTATTTGTCTTTCTGTGCCTGGCATATTTTACTTACTATAATGTTCTCTGGGTTTATCTTGTTGTCACAAATGGCAGGATATTCACCTTTTTTAAGGCTGAGTAGTATTCAATTGTGAATGTATACCAAATTTTCTTTATCCATTCTTCAGTTGATGGACATTTAGGTTGTTGCCATGTCTTGGCTATTGGGAATAGTGCTGTAGATAACATGGGAATGCAGATGTCTCTTCAAAGTGTAGGTTTTGTTTCCATCCTAGAAGTGGAATGTTGGGTCTTAGCTAGTTCTGTTTTTAATTTTTGGAAGAACCTCCATTTTTCATAATGGCTGTACTGATTTACATCCCCACTAACTGTACAAAGTTTCTCTTTTCTCCACATCCTCACCAATGCTTGTCTTTTGTCTCATTGCTAATAACTCTTCTAGCAGATATAAAGTAATATCTCATTTTGGTTATAATTTGCATTTCTCTGATAATTAATGATGTTGAACATTTTCTTAAATACCTGCTAGTTGTATGAGTTCCTTCAGTATTTTGAATATTAACTCCTTATCAGATGTATCTTAATCATCTATACAGAGCCATATCTATACATATCTATACAGAGCCATATCTATACAGCTGTTTAAAAAATAAAAGGAGGAGGAGGAGGAAAAATAGAAAAAAAAAGATGTATTGTCCTAATATGGAGCAATCTTTAATTTATAGCAAGAGAGAAAAAAACAAGGATCAGAACAGTATGCATCACTGTCATTTATATATAAAATTGAAAAGGTACATACATGAAATATCTGCAAGGATATGCAAGAAAATGAAAACTTTGAAGCTGAATAGCTGCTGCCTGCTGAAGGCAGGGGCCTGGATGTCCATGCTGGTACCATACCCACCACTTCTGCCCCTGACTCATTTAGTGTAGCCCTTCTAAGCATTTGGGGGAAAGAAAAAAAACTTTCCCAAAGCGCAAGAAATAAAAGCTGGAATCAATGATTGGGATAGAGTCAAACTAAAAAGCTTTTTCTCAGCAAAGGAAACAATCAGCAATGTGAAGAGAGAGCCTTCAGAGTGGGAGAAAATCTTTGCCACACACACTTCAGATGGAGCACTAATCTCCAGAATCTACAAAGTACTCAAAAATCTTTACACCAAGAACACTAATAACCCCATCAACAAATGGGCCAAGGAAATGAACAGACACTTTACAGAGGAAGATCTATAAGCAATCAACAAATTTATGAAAAAATGTTCAACATCACTCGTTATAAGAGAAATGCAAATCAAAACCACCTTAAGATTTCATCTTACCCCAATTAGAATGTCTTTTATTAAGAATACAGGCAATAATAACAGGTGTTGGCGAGGATGTGGGGAAAAGGATACACTCATACATTGCTGGTGAGAGTGCAAGTTGGTGCAGCCACTCTGGAAAGCAGTGTGGAGATTCCTTAGGAAACTTGGAATGGATCCACCATTTGACCCAGTTATTCCACTCCTTGGCCTATACCCAAAGGACTTAAAATCAGATTGCTACAGTGATGCAGCCACATCAATGTTCATAGCTGCTCAATTCACAATAGCTAGATTATGGAATCAACCTAGATGCCCTTCAGTAGATGAATGGATAAAGAAACTGTGGTATATATACACAATGGAATATTACTCAGCCATAAAGAAGAATAAAATTATGGCATTTGTAGGTAAATGGATGATGTTGGAGACTGTTATGCTAAGTGAGATCAGCCAATCCCCAAAATCTAAAGGCCGAATGGTCTCTGATAAATGAATGATGATGCATAATGCAGGGGGGAAGGGTGGCAAGAATGGAGGAAGGATAGATAGTATAGAGGGAAGGGAGGGGTGGGGTCGGGGTGGGAGGGTAAGAATAATAACAGAAAGTGTGACAGATACCATTGCCCTGTGTACATGTATGAACGCACAGATGGTGTGACTCTACTTTGTGTACAACCAGTGAAACAATAGCTGTACTCCATTTGTGTTCAATGAATCAATAAGTAAATAAAAAATAAATAAATAAAATAAATAAATAAAATACAAAATAGGGCTGAGGATGTGGCTCAGTGGCTGAGTGCCCCTGAGTTCAATCCCCAGTTCCAAAAAAAGTAGAAAATAGAAGAGAGACCATTAGAGTAGAGAAAATAGACAAGGGAGAGGGAGGAAGGAGGAAAATGGAACAATATTAACCAAGCTATATCGTTATATTGAATACAGCAAATTCCACTACTTGTATAATTACAATTCACCAATAAAAATTGAAAAAATAAAAAAAAACTTTCTAGTGGGAGTGAATATTTACTTGGAAATTCTAAATTTATTTAGAAGTGCTATAAATATAACAGGCTCCAAATTAAAAATATGACAAATTACTGATAACATCACAAAATTCAGAAAAGATCAAATTTTAAATTAACTGACACACCTCTATGAAATGTTCCCTTTGTTTATTGGCTGTTATGTTTTCTTATGATAGTGATTTAACAGAAATAATTCAGTCTTTTCTAGGATGATTGAATCTTTAATGTTGATGCATGGATTACATAAAATATACAACATCACACAGACATATTTCTTTAAATGGTGCTGTGCTGCAGTTAGTTAATCTACAGATCAGGAATTCTGATTCATTTTATTTCATGAAGTTCCTATCATTATATGGCACATTTATAATTATATGTACTACATTGTTAAGTATATTCCTGACAAGAGATAACTTCCATTTTTCTACATTTATTAAGAGGATTCTACTGTGGTCTTCCTTTCAATTTGTAAATGTGGTATGTAACACATTTACAAATGTGGTATGTAATTTTTGAATACTAAACCAATTATGTATTCCTGTGATAAACTCTACTGGGTCATGATGTATTTTTTTTAATTTTAAGATTCTTATTATAATAATTCACATATTAACTGTACAAACTAGGAGGGTTCACTGTAATATTTTTGTATATTATGTATTTTTTTAAACATTTTGATGGATTCAGTTTGCTAAAGTTTTGTTTAGGATTTTTCTATCTATCTTCATGGGGCCATTGATATATAGTTTTCTTTTTTTTGTAATGTCTTTGCCTGCTTTTGATATGAGAATGATGTTGTCCTAATAGAATGAGCTGGAAAATATTCCTTCCTTATCTATTTTCTGAGAGAGCTTGTATAGATTTGGTGTTATTTCTTCCTTAGATATTTGGTAGTATTTACCAGTGAATACGTACAGGCCTGGATTTTCTTCATGGGAAGATTTTTTACTTAAATTTTAATTTCTTTAATTGATAATAGAGCTATTCTGTTTCTTTTTGTACGAGCGTGATAGTTTGTATCTTTCTAGAAAGTCATCCATCTCATCTACTGCTAAATTTATTGCTACACATTTTTCATAATATTTCCTAATTAGTCTTTGGATACAGAAAAATGTTTTTAAAATGGAAATCTGTTCACGCCTTAACCCTGCTTATACTTACTCTTCCAGTATTACTTAGATTAAAAGTCAAATTACCTTTGAGCATAGTGACATACATCTGTGATCCCAGCAACTTGGAAGACTAAGGCAGAAGGATCACAATTTCGAGGTCAGCCCAGGCAACTTAGTGAGACCCTGTCTCAAAATAAAAAAAGAGATGGTGATGTAGCTCAATGGTACACAGCACCACTGAGTTCAATTCCTAGTGATACACACACACACACACACAAGCGCGCGCATACACACACATTAGATTTCCTGTCATGGCCCACAGGTACTGTAAAATTGTATTCAGCCACACTGATAAGTGGATATAGAAAAGAGGAACCAAGAATTGTGGACTCTCTTCTGTTGCTCCAGGAGCCATTTCCTTTATTTCTTTTCTTATCTTTTCTTTTCTTTTCTTTTTTTCACGTTCTTCATTTCTTGAGAGCATTTGCTAAGTGTTGTCTGTCCATAGATTTTCACATGGTTGGTTTCTTTTTGGTCTCAACTAAAGCCAACTTCTCAGAACTTTTTCTTATATCACACTAATTGCTTCCCTTGTCTATTGCATGATTCTTTTTACTTTCGTTATAGGAGTTTTCACATCCTTGAATTATTTTACTTATTTGTTTTGTGTATATATTCTTCCACTAGTATGTAAATTTCAAAAATGGCCTTATCTGTCTTGTGCCTTGCATGGTGGCTTCCATATGGTAAATGCCCAATAAATAATTGATGGGCTCAAGAATATACCAGAGAAGCTATAATACTGAATAGAATGAAGGAGAATGTAGTAATGGGCATCATAATTTTCTTGATGATGATGAAATAATGGCTCAGAACGTTAAGGGAATTTGCTTAAGACCTTATGGTTAGTAAGGGAAATAAACTTATACCCAGAGAGAGGGAGAAAATTTTACTTCATAGAAGTTCTATTATCATTGGTTTTTATATATCCTGTTTTTGTAGATACTGCATCTAAATTGTGTAGTTGTTGTCTTTACTATCTTCTTAATGTTAAATCAGTTTTAATTATAATAATAATAGATACCGTTTATTGAGCTCCTACCATGTGCCACATATTGGTGCAAGTGGTTGTTCATTCACTACCCCTGCTCCTCCAGCCTCTGCCTCCCACAGGTGTTCTCTACTGCATCTGGCTTAGAATCTATGCTCTTAACCACTTTGCTGTGCTGCCTAACTAGGAAACTGAAAGGTTTGAACTGTTGAGAAAAAAAATCAGTGAAGTTTGGCAGTGGTTATTTATATCAGTGCACTCAAGTAAAGTGGAGAAAACTTAACAACATGAAGAAATCAATAAATTGGAGAAATAGATATTGATAGCAGTAGACTACTAACTGTGAAGATAATCTAGATGATTGCAAGATAAAAACCCTATTTCACTGTCTTTTCCCAATGCACATGTATTAGATTGAATCTTCTTAAAAAGATCATTTATTTATTCAATTTCTCTATACCAAAATTATGTCAAAAATACTTTCTGAATACACGCAAGAAAAATATATATTAGTTTGTGGTCTTTTCCTTCAAAGATAATACATGAGTTTGCAGCATAAGACTTAGGAAAATGATGAGTCAGTGTTGAATACTCCTTAGTATTCTCTCTGTGCAAGATAGTAACCCTGATTGACTGGCCTGTTTAGTTTTCATGTAGCTTAATAAGTGAGCCAGTCAAACCTTGAAGGGCCTTATAGGCAGTGTGAGTGATTTCAGGTCTTATCCAAATGACAGTGGGAAGCCATTCAAGGGTATTTGAAAAGGATATTATTATGTTTTGATTTGAGGTTTGAAGGCATATCTCTCTGATTTCCTGAAGAATGGATCCCAAGGGGACAAGAGTGAGGGACCTGTTAGGATGCTGTTGTAGGAAATCTGGGAAGTAATGATCACTGATGGAGAGATGTGGGCCCATTTGAGATGCTAACTTGAGATGCTAATTTTTGAAGCTAACTTGGCAGAACTTATTGATAAGCTGGATATGAAGGACAGGGAGAAACCAAGAATGACTCGTAGTGTTTGGATTTAAGCACTTGGTTTGTGTTTCATGGTTCCAGTTTGTTTATTGAGGAATAGGGAGAACTTACTTGAAACAGTTGGAGAAAAAGCATGAACAGATTTTCTGAGTGGTTATTTCCTGACTTAAGGTAGAAAGGGTGTTAAACATTATGGTATATGGGCTGGAGTTGTGGCTGAGTGGTAGATAACTTTCCTGGCATGTGTGAGGCCCTGGGTTGATCCTCAGCCACACATGTAAGTAAATAAATAAAATAAAAGATTCATTGAATACTAGAAAATATATATATTTTTTTTTAAATTAAGGTAAAGGTGTAAAGTTCTAGGATTTGTAGAGGACTGTGTGAGGAAAAATTGACTCTTCCTTTGTAGTTTGCATCATTTTAGAGGAATTTATTGCTTTGGTTAATCCAAGGTCTTTGTTTCTTTCCTAGGTAACCCGGGTTTTTCTTCTTTTTACGTGCCATTTGCAAAGGCTTTGTACTCTTTGACAAATAGATGCTTTCCAGTTTGGATCATCAGTCATGCTGGGCATGCCTTGGTCCCCAAAGACACGAAGATGCTTACAGCATCAGAAGGTATGTCCTTGTTTACATTTACTCTCCTTTACAGTGAATGGGTAATCTTATTTCCAGAAAGTTGGCAAAGTTAAGAGTTTTACCAATGATTTCAGCCCCTACGCTTTGGGCCATCATGTTAACAAATAAGAGCTGACTTCAAGCCTTGATCAGATTGCAGGTTCAGGAGTAAAATTAATGTTATTATTGTTTTAAGCTGCTATGTTGTGGGAATGGTTTGTAATAATACAACAGATAACCAAGTGAGACCTAAAATTTGTTGATAAATTTCTGTATTTGTTTTTTTTAATATAATTAATATTAATTTAACCTGATAGTCTTGCAAAAGACAGAACTGACTTTTCAAGTAATAATTGTTTACTCCCCCTGCCACAAAAGGAGTTTTACCAATGAGAACCCTTGTGTGGCCCACATTTTGGTAATTGTAGGATTTTTAGAGGCATTTTAACTCTTATGCAGGAATTTTCTGTAAGAATTTAGGTAGATCAAATAGTCTGCATATGACTTTCCTTCTTTGTTTAATTAACTATGTATTTCTTGATCACACATTTCCAAAGCTGTGATAGGAGGAAAGGTAGAGGAAAAATAAAAGGCATGATCTTTAAAGAAGTGATCTCCTAGGCCACGAATGGTGACACACATTTGTATTCCCAGTGACTAGGGAGGCTGAGGCAGGTGGATTGGAAGTTCAAACCCAGCTTCAGCAGCTTAGTGAGGGCTTAAGTGACTTAGTGAGACCCTGTCTTAAAATAAAAAATAAAAACAAAAAAGGCTGAGGATGTGGTTCAATGGTTAAGTGTCCCTGGGTTTAATCCCCAGTACCAAAAATGAAGGAGGAGTGGGGGGCGGGGGAAGAGGAGTGAGGAAGGAAGGAGGGAGAGGGGGAGGGGGAGGAGGAGAGGAAGAAGAGAAAGAAGGGAAAGAAGAAAAGGAGGAAAAAGAAGGAGAAGAAAAAGAGGAAGAGGAGGAGGAAGAAAGAGAAGTAGCAGTAGTAGTAACAGTAGTAGTTTGAGCTGTTGCAGCAGAATATCGACTTATTAATTCAAACACAACATGTTTATTCTCGCAGTTTCTTGAGGTGGAGAGATCTAAGATAAGGCATTGGGCAGCTCAGTGTCTGCTGAAGACCTGCTTCCTGATTCCTAGACAAACTCTTCTTGCTGTGTCCCCACATAGTGAGAAAGGAGACAAGCTCTTTTTGGAATCTTTTAAGGTCCCTACTCCCATTTGTGAGGGCCCGCCTACCCCTTGTGACCCCATCTGATTCTAATTACCTTCTAAAGGTTCCACCTCCTAATACCATCACATTTTGGGTAAGGATTTTCAACATATGAATTTAGGGTGAGGGGATACAAGCATTAGACCACAATAGTGGGTTTTGAGTAGGATTTGGATTCGTGGAGTAGAGATAAGCACAGAGTTAATAGCAGTCAGAAGCAGCAGCACAGAAAGGAGAGAGTGTTAGTAGCTTCATGGCTTCTGTGAAGGGATAGTTTGAGAAGAGCTTCAAAGCTGGGGAAAGAGCTACAACTTTGGCATTTAATTGAAAAAATATAGTGATAATTTGAGTTTTTCTTTTTGTATTCATATGCCTTTAATTTCTTTGGTCTGTCTGATTGCTCTGGCTAGAGTTTCAAGGACTATGTTGAATAGAAGGGGTAAAAGAGGGCATCCCTGCCTCGTTCCAGTTTTGACAGGGAATGCTTTCAGTTTTGCTTCATTTAGAATAATGTTGGCCGTGGGCTCAGTATCGATAGCCTTTACAATGTTGACGTATGTTCCTAGTATCCCAATTTTTTCAAGTGTTTTGAGCATGAAGGGGTGCTGTATTTTATTAAATACTTTTTCTGCATCTATTGAAATAATCGTATGATTCTTAACTTTAAGTCTGTTGATGTGATGAATTACCTTTATTGATTTCTGGATATTGAACAAACATTGCATCCCTGGGATGAAACCCACTTGATCGTGGTGCACTATCTTTTTAATATGTTTTTGTATGTGATTTGCCAGAATTTTGTTAAGAACTTTTGCATCTAAAAAAAAACAAGAATTTTTGCATCTCTGATCATCAGGGATATTGCTTTCTTTCCTTAATGCATCTTTGACTGGTTTTGGTATCAGGGTGATACTAGCTTCATAGAATGAGTTTGGAAGGGTTCCCTCCTTTTCTATTTCATGGAATAATTTGAGAAGTATTGGAATCAGTTCTTCTTTGAAGGTATTGTAGAATTCAGCTAGGAATCCTCCCAGTCTCTGGCTTTTCTTGGTTGATAGGCTTTTGATGTCTTATTCTATTTCACTGCTTGAAATTGATCTGCTTAAATTATGTATATCCTCCTAATTCAGTTTAGGTGGATCATATGACTCTAGAAATCTGTCGATGTCTTTGAGATTTTCTATTTTGTTGGAGTGTAAGTTTTCAAAATAGCTTCTAATTGTTTTTGAAAATAGCTGTTTCAACAGTGTCTGTTGTGGTATTTCCTGTTTCATCGTGAATTTTAGTAATTTGAGTTTTCTCTGTTCTTTTCATTAGTGTGGCTAAGGGTTTATCAATTTGGTTTATTTTTTCAAAGCACCAACTTTTTGTTTTGTCAATTTTTTGAATTTTTTCTTTTGTTTCAATTTCATTGTTCTATACTTAGAGGATTCAAAAAATTCCACCAGAAAACTTCTAGAACTAATGAATGAATTCAGCAAAGTAGCAGGATATAAAATCAACACTTATAAATCTAGTGCATTTCCATTCCTAAGTGATGAATCCTCTGAAAGAGAAATTAGGAAAACTATCACATTCACAATAGCCTCAAAAAAACAAAACAAAACAAAACAAAAACTTGGGAATCAATCTAACAAAAGAGGTGAAAGACCTATACAATGAAAACTACAGAACATTAAAGAAAGAAATTAAAGAAGACCTTAGAAGATGGAAAGATCTCCCATGTTCCTGAATGGGCAGAATTATACCAGACTTTATGCTATAGAGCAACAGTAACAAAAACGGCATGGTATTGGTACCAAAATAGACAGGCAGATCAATGGTACAGAATAGAGGACACAGAGACAAACCCCCGTAAATACAGTATTGCATACTAGACAAAGGTGCCAAAAACATATAAGGGAGAAAAGATAGACTCTTCAACAAATGGTGCTGGGAAAACTGGAAACCCACATGCAGTAAAATGAAATTAACCCCGTATCTCTCACCCTGCACAAAACTCAACTCAGAATGGTTCAAGGACTTATGAATTAGACCAGAGACCCTGCACCTAATAGAAGAAAAAGTAGGTCCAGATCTTTATCATGTCAGCTTAGGAGCAGAGTTCCTTAACAAGATTTCCAAAGCACAAGAAATAAAAGCAGGAGTCAATAAATGGGATGAATTCAAACTTAAAAGCTTTCTGTCAGCAAAGGAAACAATCAGCAATCTGAAGAGAGGCCTACAGAGTGGGAGAAAATCTTTACCACGCTCACTTCAGATAGAGCACTAATCTCCAGAATTTATAGAACTTTAAAAACTTTACACCAACAGTACAAATAACCCAATCAATAAATCAATAAATGGGCTAAAGAACTGAGCAGACACTTCACAGAAGATCTACAAGCAATCATCAGATGTATGAAAAAATGTTTAACATCTCTAGTAGTAAGAGAAATGCAAATCAAAACTACCCTAAGATTTCATCTCACCCCAATTAGAATGTCTCTTATCAAGAATACAAGCAACAATAGGTGTTGGCGAGGATGTGGGGGGAAAGGTGCACTCATACATTGCTGGTGGGATTGCAAATTTGTACAGACACTCTGGAAAGCAGCATGGAGGTTCCTTAGAAAACTTGAAATGGAACCACCATTTGACCCAGCTATCCCACTCCTTGGCCTATACCCAAAGAACTTAAAATTAACATACAGTGACGCAACCACATCAGTGTTTATAGCAGCTCAATTTACAATAGCTAGATTGTGTCACCAACCCAGATAAATGGATAATGAATGGATAGAGGAACTGTGGTATATATACACAATGGAGTATTACTCAGCCATAAAGAAGAATAAAACTATGGCATTTGCAGGTAAATGGATAGACTTAGAGAATATCGTGCTAAGTGAAATAAGCCAATCCCAAGAAAACCAAAGGCAGAATGTTTTCTCTGATAAGCGGATGATGATACATAATGGAGTGGTGGGGAGGGTATAAGAAGAATGGAGAAAAGTTGGATTGTGTAGAGGGAAATGAGGGGAGGGGAGGGGGTGGGGGGAAGGAAAGATAATAGAATGAGACAAACATCATTACCCTATGTATGTGTGTGATTACACAAGTGGTGTGACTCTACATCCTGTACAACCAGAGAAATGAAAATTTGTACCCCATTTGTGTAGAATGAATAAAAAAAAATTAAATCAAAAAATTTTTAAAAAGAATTCCAAAAAATAATAATAAAATAAATGAAATAAATGTAGAGGTGCACACTACTTGCTTTTAACTTAAAAGAATTTTATTGGATTCACCCTTCTAAAATTCTTTTTTTAATGAGAGGAAAAAAGAAAATCATAACTTAAATGCTCTGTGGGCATCACATTCAAGGGCCATTTGCCCTAGGGGTTTCCCTTTTGTTGTTTGAGGTGGAAGAGATGGCTTGGCTTCATGCTTAGTTGATTCCTTGTTTCTGTTTGTCTCTCCTGTGGTGCATCATTGTTTATACTGACTGAGCTTCTGTTTTAAAGATGTACTATGTAGTTACATTTTACAGTTGTACTCTTTGTGATTATATATCCATGATTCTTTTAAAACATTGGTATACAGGTTTGAATACACAAAACCTGTACTCTGTGACTCATCTAGATTATATTCAAAGCTGTTTTTTTTTTATTTTATTCAACTCTGTATCTGACTTCAGCCACTGATGATCATATCAGATATAAATTTTTCTTTCTGTTTTAAAATTTGAATTTAGTGGCAGTAAGTATGATTATATACTGAACATTTTTAAGCAGCTTCTAAAACTTGGTTTATTAATCTGTTAGTTTGGGTAAGTTTTGCGGGTCCTATAAACAGTATCAATTCATCTCGTTTAATCTGGTTCTTAACTCTTTATTTAGTAGCTAATCTTCTAGCTCCAGTGAATAATGTTGTACAGTTTACTTTATTTTCAAAATGGAGTAGCGTCTTTATTGTATTTTTGTATTAAAAAGTTATTTGTGTTTATTATTAAAAATTTAGGCAATTCAAAACTAAATAAGAAAGTAAAACAAAACAGTTTTCTATAATGTAAAGGTTGGGAAAAGAATGCGATAGCTTTATAATGTTTCACTTTAATTATGTTTAAATTTTTTCAACCCCAAATCAAACAAGCATTAGCAGCTTGGCAGAGAAATGAGATTTCCCAGTGCCTGAAACACTTTCTACAGTAGCTAGGGAGTTTTGTCCAGACTGAAATAAGTATCTAAGAACTGCCTAATAAGTGCATCCTTATGCTTTCTTCCCCCATGACAACATCATGATAAAGTGCATAGCTTAAGCCTTAGTAAAATGGTTACATTTTTATTCTGAGGGTATTTTTTCAAAATTTATTTACTTCGCATTATCTGTTCAAAAATGTTAGCGGGCGTATATTATGTACCACGAAAACTTTCAGTGTCAAATGATTTTAGAAACAAATAGGGATGGGATATCATGAAAAGGCCAAATTTAAGAATTATTGGGATTGAGGAAGGCACAGAGATACAAACTTAAGGAATGAACAACCTATTCAATGAAGTAATATCAGAAAATTTCCCAAATCTGAAGAATGATATGGAAAATCAAATACAAGAGGCTTACAGGACACCAAATGTACAAAATTACAATAGATCCATACCAAGGCACATTACAATGAAAGTACTGAACATACAAAATAAAGATAGAATTTTAAAGGCTGCTAGAGAAAAAAATCAGATTACATTCAGGGGGAAACCAATGCAGATATTAGCAGATTTCTCAACCTAGACCCTAAAAGCTAGAAAGGCCTGGAACAACATATTTCAAGTTCTGAAAGAAAATGGATGCCAACCAAGGATCTTATATCCAGCAAAACTTACCTTCAGATTTGATGACAAAATAAAATCCTTCCATGATAAACAGAAGCTAAAAGAATTTACAAATAGAAAGCCGGCACTACAGAACATTCTCAGCAAAATATTCCATGAGGAGGAAATGAAAAACAACAATGTAAGTCAGCACAGGAAGGAACTACCCTAAAGGAATAGCCGAATAAAGGAGAAACCAAGTCAAGTTAAAATCCAAAAATAAGCCAAAATGACTGGGAATACAAATCATATCTCAATAATAACCCTGAATGTTAATGACCTAAACTCATCAATCAAAAGACACAGACTAGCAGATTGGATTAAAAAGAAAGATCCAATAATATGTTGCCTTCAAGAGACTCATCTCATAGGAAAGGACATCCACAGACTAAAGGTGAAAGGATGGGAAAAAAACATATCACACACACGAATTCAGTAAAAAATTGGGGGCATCCATCCTCATACCAGATGAAGTGGACTTCAAGCCAGAATTACTTAGAAGGGATAAAGAAGGACATTTCATACTGCTTAAGGGAAGCATAAATCATCAAGATATAACAATCATAAATATTTATGCTCCAAACAATGGTGCATCCATGTACATCAGACAAATCCTTCTTAATTCCAGGAACCAAGAAGACCACAACACAATAATACTAGGTGACTTTAACACACCCCTCTTACCATTGGACAGATCTTCCAAACAAAAATTGAACAAAGAAACCATATAACTCAATAACACAATTGATAATTTAGACTTAACAGACATATATAGAATATTTCATCCATCAATGAGCAAATATACTTTCTTCTCAGCAGCACATAGATCCTTCTCTAAAATAGACCATATGTTATGCCACAAAGCTACTCTTAGCAAATACAAAAAGATATACTACCTTGTATTCTATCAGATCATAATGGAATGAAATTAGAAATCAATGATGAAATAAAAAACAAACTATTCCAACATCTGGAGATTAAATAATACGTTATTGTATGATGCATGGATAGCAGAAGACATGGCGGGGGAATTTTAAAAAATTCTTAGAGGTAAACAAGAACAAGATAAAGCATATCAAAATCTCTGGGACACTATGAAAGCAGTACTAAGAGGAAAATTCATTGCATGGAGCACATTCAATAAAAGAAGGAAATGTCAACAAATAAATGACTTAATATTACAACTCAAAGTCCTAGAAAAGAAGAAGAGATCATCACCAAAAGTAGTAGAAGACAGGAAATAATTAAAATCAGAGCAGAAATCAATGAAATTGAAACAAAAGAAACTATTCAAAAAATTGACAAAACAAAAAGTTGGTTCTTTGAAAAAATAAACCAAATTGATAAACCCTTAACCACACTCAAGAAGAGGAGAGAGAAAACTCAAATTACTAAAGTTCATGATGAAAAAGGAAATATCACATCAGACACTACTGATATATAAAACAATTAGAAACTATTTTGAATACTCCCAACAACATAGAAAATCTTGAAGATATCAGCAGGTTTCTAGAGAAATATGATCCACCCAAACTGAATCTGGAGGACATACGCAATTTAAATAGATCAGTTTCAAGCAATGAAATAGAAAAAGTCATCAAAAGCCTACCAGCAAATAAAAGTCCGGGACCAGATGGATTCTCAGCTGAGTTCTACAAGATCTTCAAAGACCTCATTCCAATACTCCTCAAAGTAGTCCATGAAATGGAGGAGGGAACCCTTCCAAATTCATTCTGTGAAGCCAATATCACCCTGATACCAAAACCAGGCAAAGACACATTGAGGAAAGAAAATTTCAGACCAATATCCCTAATGAACATAGATGCAAAAATTCTTAACAAAATTTTAACAAGTCGCATACAAAAATGTATTAAAAAGATAGTGCATCATGATCAAGTGGGTTTCAGCCCACGGATGCAAGGTTGGTTCAATATCTGAAAATCAATAAATTTAATTCACCGCATCAACAGACTTAAGAATCACATGATTATTTCAACAGATGTAGAAAAAGCATTTGATAAAATACAGCACCCACTCCTCTTAGGCACCCTTCTACATTTTCCTGGGTGTTACCTCCAGGTAAACCCCATTAGGTTATTTTTTTAGTATCTTAGGAAAATTTCTGCAGTTTTTGACATGGAGAAGAATTTTGCAGGATGCTGCCCAGAGCATTCTCAACACCAAAGACTCCCTCTTGCCGGAGCCTTACCTAACCTGAGGAAGGACACTTAGCCAGTGTCCTGAGAAAGGACTTCTTTAGCCTGGAGGAGTAGGGGGTGACAGACTGGAAGATAACTGTACAGGTTTTCAGGACCACTTAGAGGCTGAACTTTAGTCATAGGTTATAAGAGTCTTTTCTCTTCCATATTTTACCACCACCTCAACGGACTCCTTATATCATGAAAGTGTATTGCAGCTACAAAAGCCACAAGACAGAGTCTGTTTAAGGAGGAGTTCTTAGGGAAAGTCAGCAATGACAGGGGAGAGAAAACAGAAGAAACTGAAGTCTCTGGCATCTACAACTACAGTAGATGTTAAATACAACCCAACTCCTAGCCATTAATTAACAAAACCTCACATAAAAAAATCTTTTTAACTTACTTCCTGTTACCAGATACATCATGTCTGGTTTTAAACAACAACAAAAAAATACATTGCATTGTAAAAGGCAAGATAAAACAGTCTGACTAAACAAAACAAGCATGAAGCTAAACTCAGATCTATGCGTATTATCAATCTTGGAATTATCAGGGAATTTAAAATAACTACTATTAATGTATTAAAAACTCTAGTGGAAAGAGTAGCATGTTAGAAAAAATGGATAAAGCAAGCCAGAGTTGGAAATTATCCAAAAAAATGCTAGGAGATACTGCAACAATAATGAAAGATGTCTATAAAAGAGTCCCCAGTAGACTAGATGCAGCTGAGGAAAGAATCAGTAAGTCTGAAAACAGGTCATTTGAAACTTCCTAAGCTGAAATGTAAGGAGAAAAAAATTTTTTTAATTGTATAGTCCTATCAATTCATGTAGAAAACACAGTTAAAAAATACTTATGATTAAAAAAATATTAGCAGCTAGTTATGGGAGGAAACTTACTCAAATTGATAAAGAATATTTGCAGAAACTCTACAGCTAACATCATACTTAATGGTAAGAAACTAAATGCTTCCTCCCTAAGATAGGGAAGAAGACAAGATGTCTCCTCCCACCACTCATATTCGTCACTGGGTTGTCATTCCTAGCTAATGCAATAAGACAAGAAAGGGAATTAGAAGGCAAACAGATTGGGAAAAAAAGAAAGAAAACTCTTAGTTTGCAGAAGACATGATTTCCATGTAGGACATCCCCAAGAGTCAACAACAACATAAAACCCTTGGAATTAATAAGTGGTTATAACCATATCAAGGATATAAGATTAATATATAAAAATCAGTTGCTTTCCTGTTTAGCAGCAATGAAAAATTAGAATTTAAAATTAGCAATATTCTCCATTAGAATCAGGGCATGTTTTGTTTTATTTTTAGAGCATATTTTGAAAGGTAAATAAAAAGTGATTATCTAACTATAAAAGACTTTTAAAAGAGTAGTGAAATGAAACTGAATATACAAATTGCAGCCATGATTAAAAATTTCAAATGTGACTGAAAGTGAATAAAATGTAGCAGATACTCTACTCTGAAATATTTTCAAATATACCTTTATTGAATGTTTTCTGATATGCTAATTCATAATCAGGGGGATAGGGAAGAGTTACTTTATACTAGGTAGAGGGGAGTGAAGGGAAGGGAAGGGGAATGGGAGTAAGAATGATGGTAGAGTGAAACAGACATTATTACCTTATGTACGTATATGACTACATGACTGATGTGATCCTACAGTATGTGTAATCAGAAAAATAAGAGATTGTACTCCATTTATGTATGATCTATCAAGATGTATAAATGCATTTTACTGTCACGTACAACAAATGAGAACAAGTTATTCCTACATATATGCCCAAAATTGGGTCTTTGTTATCATAGTGTTTCCTTTATCAGGAAATGCTGGTCTGTTTAGAGTATGTTTTTTGCAGTCTTGGGTTTAGAAAACAGAGATATTAAGAGAATTCTGGAAGGAGAAGAGGGGAAAGGAGGAGGAAAAGGTTAGGGGCGGTATTAGGGAGTGAAGTTGATCAATTATGTTATATGCATGTACCAATATGCCACAATGAAACCTACTAATTTGAATAATTTAATGCACACCAACAGAAAAAGAATTCTTCAGTGGTAGAGTTCTTGCCTAGCAAACATGAGGCCCTGGTTTCGATCCCTAAAACTGGGGGGAAAAAATTATTCTTCTTCTCCCTAGAAAACAGGTTCATCTAATGTACCAACCTTCAAAAAACTGCCAGCTGCTCTGGCCTATTTTCTGAACTCTGTCAAGAAAAAAGATAATCCAAAAAGAGGAAGCTAGAGAGTAGTAGGAATACTATACTGTAAGGTACTCAGGAAAGGTTAATTCCTCTTATTTTGCTGTGTCAGCTTTTTTTAAAAAAATCTTTAAGTCATAGATGGACACAGTACCTTTATTTTAGTTATTTATTTTTATGTGGTGCTGAGGATGGAACCCAGTGCCTCACATGTGCTAGGTAAGCACTGTACCACCAAGCTACAACCACAGTCCCTGTGTCAGCTTTTTAATGGTGAGTAGTGAGTGTGTCTTATTCCTACAGTTTTACTTTGGTGAGAAAGGCCATCCATTGCAGAGAAAAGCTATGTATCAAATTCCTTAATCAGAGCAACATCCAGCTACCTCAGTTGCCGTTTGAACTCATGCTAAAGACAGAACCTGCAAACATGTGAACAGAACATGAATAGCAGCTTTGAAAGACTAAACAGATTGGAAGGATTGCCATAGATCAGGGGTTCTGAAACTTTGGCATGCATCACAATTATCTGAAGGATTTATTAAAATATAAATGGCCACCCCTGAGGGTGTTCAGTAGCTCTGTGGTGGGACCTGAGACTTTGTTATTTCTAACAAGCCTCCAAATAATGTGGATACTGCTGGTCCTGGGACCACACTTTGAGAATCATTAACCTCTGTCTGCCCCATTGGACACTGATGAACAAAACCAGTAGAAAGTATCTGTTGTGTGTCTACATTTCTAGGACATTCTTTAATTCTTGTTTTAAATCAACATCTTATTTAAAACTTTGACTTTGCATATTGCTGTTTGGGCTGCTCATATACATACTATTAATAACTTAGTAATTGGACCTGGGTTCTTTACTATCTTATGAGAACAGTGCCATCTAGAGGCATTGGCCTCCATGGACCAAAGGAGTCTTTGGTGTCTAAGGGGGTGAAAAGGCAACTTGTCACCATCAAGGATTTATTGACAGCCAACTAGATTATCATGTGGTGTTGCAGGGTCCTAGAAAAAGAGACATGCCAGTCTCTACCTTTTAGGGTAGTGATTTTCCGTCTGTGTTGTGGGTCGCTCAAAAGTTCTGTGAGGGCCGTGTGGGGCCCTGGGCCTTACCAGTCCCTATTTGAGCAGAACAGTTGTGCTCTCAGCTGTTTTACATGTTAGAGGTTGTCTTTTCGGGTGTATGCCCTAGAAGGTTGCTTTGTGTAGACGGGACAGATATATTATTCGCCATCCAAGATTACTGTCCTAAGGTACAAGTTTTGTGACACACAAAAATATGGTGTGAAAAATACGTATTGAAAGAAAGTCATAATGACACATCAGATGGCAACGGTATGTTTTGCTTCACATTAGCACGTGTTAAAATTATGCACAGTTGGAAATAATATTCTAGTTGCACCACATTATCACAATCACAAATTGACTATAATTGAGAGAACAGATGTTCACCAGTGTCAGAAGGGATGATTCAAAAAGAAAAAAAGTGAAAATAAAATTTGAGGAATTAGAAGTATAAACTGTTTTTTTGGCTTTGATTTACAGAATCATTACCAACAATTTTAAGTCATTTATTCAAGAAGTACAAAATAGAAGCTAGAAATCATACTGGTGTAGTTTAACAGATAAAAACATTGCTTAAAAAAAATCACAAGAAACCTTGTCATTGATGAATATGAGTCATGCATTATCTAAAATGTTATAAACTACTCCCACTACAGTCTCCCAAATGGAAAGAAAGAAAGAAAAACCTGTAGAACTTGCTTTCTTGCCAGGACTGGATGAGCATGAGGAAAGATGGACTGGCTAGATGGGCCCAAAGCAGGGACAGTCAGTCAGTCCAGGCTCAGGGCTCACAGTCACTAGACATGAAAGCTGGTCTCTGGGTGGAAAGAAGTAGAAAAATCAAGGGGCAGAGCAAGAGAAGTCGAAATCAAGCACAGTGTTAGTGTCCCAGGGCAGAGGGAAGCAATAGGGAGTGTCAGCACGGCAGTTCTGTCCCACATTACCAACCAGACCACACTGCTCCAGGCTCGCAGTCCTTAGAGGTCTTCTCACTGCTCAGAGAATGAGGGCAGACTCCTTGGGGTGATCGGGGTGATCGTCCATGCCCTTGATTAGTCACAGCCTTCCTCTTGCTCCACCTCTCCCTGTAACCACAAATAGCCACAGAACTCATGCCTGTTTCTGAAATCGCACCTCATGCTTCTGTGCTTCTTGCTGTGATTGCTAAGTCTAAAACAGTATGTTCATGCCAAATCTCTCCTATTTCCCCTGCTTCTTTTGTTGAAGTCTTTAGCAGATCATTGGTGTTAGTCAAGTAGAAAGCATAATTAAGGACCCTTGATTCTCCATTTGTTTAGAAAATAATAATTTAAAAATATTTTTTAAGATGTGTGCTTGGGGTTTACAGTTTTTTTATTATTAGGTAAGATAATGTGCCTATCTACATCCTTTCCACGTGTCGCATACCTTTAGAATTAGGAGTTGTGCCCATGTTTTGATACAGGAAGCTTACAGAATACTTAGGCACTGGGAACAGATGTACCTAAGATGAGAGTCAACTTACACATCAGCTTAGCCAACTCGGGTCAGTTGTGAAAAGAAGGCTTTTCAGATCTGTGAATTAAGTAAGGATAAAGAATTGGGGACCACAATTCTCACCCAGCTGCTTCCCTGGTGTTTCACATGAACCCAGAAAGACCTTTGATGACTCTGTGTCCCATTTGAATAATAAAGAAGTGAAGGATAGTTTTCCCTATAATAATAGAGGTTAGATATCTGGGAACAGCATGTTCAAACATTGTTTTAATATTTTCTGAATTTTTAAAAACAAAAGTTTATATAAACAACTATAATAGTTCAAGTTCTTTTACTCAATTGACAGATAAGTCTGGCATATACTTTGGTATTTTTATCAATAAAAATAAATAGTACATAAAAGGTTTTGTCTTCTTTGTAGATCATCTCAAGTTCTGCTCTCATGAATTTAGAGTAAATATTTAATGGTTCTTTTTGTGTTTTTTGTTATATATATGTAAGATGAACAATGCATGGTATGGTTTTGTATGTTCTAAAGAATTTACCTGAGGAATGAACTGTATACTCAATCTTGCTCAAAGCATTTTTTCAATATGAAATTCTGTTGTTATCCTTTTTTTCTACATATAAGTTGTTTGATTACAATTATTATTAAGCTGTAGCTTTGGAGTAAGTTAGGGGGCAGAATGGAAGAAATCAGTAGTTAAGAAAATTCTTGTGTGAGATGTGGAGAGTTATGGTCTGCAGATCCAGTCTAGGCAAAAAAAAATATACCAGAGGAACTAACCAGACCTCTGGTTGTATCAATACTGTGGTCATAGGGAACTTCAAATACCGTGTGAAAAGACATAGTTAAACTTACGTATTTATGTTCAGTGTGTAGTGTGTGTGTATATATGTATATAAATATGTAGCTACACAAGTATATGTGTACATATATATGTATATGTGTGTATACTTGTGTAGCTACATGTTTAACTATATGTGTACTTTGATATTTTATTAATAAAAATATTTAACTATATATTTGTAGTTATATATTTAACATAGTTAAATGCTAAATACTATGTTTAATGTAGTTAAATATGTAGTTAAATTTAGACTATTATGCTCGCATTCAAATATATAATTAAATTTGTACATATAGAGTAATGGGCATGTAACAAAGAATATTTTCTAGTATTTATCTCGGGTAACTTAAAGTTGCATTAATTTTTATGAATCCAAAGGAGGATTGCCTTTTATCATGAGCCATTAAAACCCTATTCTTTTCCCTAATACTTTAGATAATTCCTTCAGATTTTTGTAATTGTGTTTTTTTAATATATATATATTTTTATTGGTTCTTTTTAA
Organism: Glaucomys volans; assembly: GCA_020662805.1. NCBI lineage: Eukaryota > Metazoa > Chordata > Mammalia > Rodentia > Sciuridae > Glaucomys > Glaucomys volans. The sequence continues at coordinate 95,948 of JAJEJO010002461.1, forward strand.
TTATGCATGACAGTAGAACCCATTTTGATATAATTATATAGCAAAGAATATATCTTTTTTTTCACAATGTATATTCACATGATTCATATAATCTTACATATATGTGGGGTAATACTGTCTGTCTCAGTCTACTATCTTTCCCCTACACCATCTATACTTCCTCCATTCTTCTCTTGTCCCCCCCCCCCCCCCCCCCCCCTCCCCCCCCCCACCCCCCCCCCATTATGTATCATCATCTACTTATCAGAGAAAACATTCAGCCTTTAGTTTTTTGGGCTTGGCTTATTTCACTTAGCATGATTTTCTCCAACTCCAGCCATTTACCAGCAAATGCCATAATTTTATTCTTCTTTATGGCTGAGTAATATTCCATTGTGTATATATACCACAGTTTCTTTATCCATTCATCAATTGAAGGGCATCTAGCTATTGTGAATTGAGCAGCTATGAACATTTATGTGACCACTTTACTGTAGTATGCCTCTTTTAAGTCCTTTGGATATAAACTGAGGAGTGGGATAGCTAGGTCGAATAGTGGGTTCATTCCAAGTGTTTGAGGAATCTCCATATTGCTTTCCAGAGTTGCTGCACCAATTTGCAACAGCAATGTATGAGTGTGCCTTTTTCCCCACATACACCCCAACACTTATTGCTTCTGTTCCTGATAATAGCCCTTCTAGTTGGAGTTAGATGAAATCTTAGGGTGGTTTTAATTTGCATTTCTCTAATTATTAGAGATGATGAGCACTTTTTCATATATTTGTCGATCACCTGTATATCATTTTCTGTGAAGAGTCTACCCAGTTCCTTAGCCCATTTATTGCTTTGGTTCTTTGTATTTTTGGTGTAAAGTTTTTTAAGTTCTTTATAGGAGATCAGTGCTCTGTCTGAAGTGTGTGTGGAAAAGATTTTTTCCCACTCTGTAGGCTCTCTTTTCACATTATTGATTGTTTCCTTTGCTGAGAAAAAGCTTTTTAGTTTGAATCAGTCCCATTTATTGATTCTTTCTTTTATTTCTTGTGCTCTGGTGGTCATGTTAAGGAAGTCTGGTCCTAAGCCAACATGAAGAAAATTTGGGCCTACTTTTTCTTCTGTTTGGTGAAGGGTCTCAGGTTTAATTCCTAGGTCCTTGATCCATTTTGAGTTGAGTTTTGTACAGGGTGAGAGATAGGGGTTTAATTTCATTTTACTGCATATGGATTTCCAGTTTTGCCAGCACCATTTGTTGAAGAGGCTATCTTTTCTCCATTGCATGTTTTTGGCACCTTTGTCTAGTATGAGGTAACTGTACTTATGTGGATTTGTCTCTGTGTCCTCTATTCTGTACTTTTGGTCTACCTGTCTATTTTGGTGCCAATACCATGCCGATTTTGTTACTATTGCTCTATGGTTGAGTTTAAGGTCTGATATTGTGATACCTCCTGTGTCATTCTTCCTGCCCAGGATTGTTTTGGCGATTCTGGGTATTTTGTTCTTCCAGATGAATTTCATGATTGCTTTCTCTATTTCTATGAGGAATGTCATTGGGATTTTTATTGGAATTGCATTAAATTTGTATAGCACCTTTGGAAGTATGGCCATTTTGATTATATTAATTCTGCCTATCCAAGAACATGGAAGATCTTTCCATCTTCTAAGGTCTTCCTCAATTTCTTTCTTTAATGTTCTGTAGTTTTCATTGTACAGGTCTTTCACCTCTTTTGTTAGATTGATTCCCAAGGTTTTTTTCTTCTTTTTTTCTTGTTTGAGGCTATTGTGAATGGAGTTGTTTTCCTCATTTCCCTTTCAGATGATTCATCGCTTATGTATATAAATGCACTTGATTTATGTGCAATTATTTTATATCCTGCTATTTTGTTGAATTCATTAATTAGGTCTAAAAGTTTCCTGGTGGAGTTTTTCGGATCCTCTAAATGTAGGATCATGTCGTCAGCAAATAGTGACAGCTTGAGTTCTTCTTTTCCTATTCATATTCCTTTAATTTCTGTGGTTGGTCTAATTGCTCTGACTAGTATTTCAAGCACAATGTTGAATAGAAGTGGTGACTGGGCATCCCTGTCTTGCTCCAGTTTTTAAAGGGAATGCTTTCAGTTTTTCTCCCTTAAGAATGATGTTGGCAGCAGGCTTAGCATAAATAGCCTTTACAATGTTGAGGTATGTTCCTGCCATCCCTGTTTTTTCTAGTGTTTTGAGCATGAAGAGGTGTTGTATTTTGTCAAATGCTTTCTCAGCATCTATCGAAATAATCATATGATTCTTAACCTTAAGTCTCTTGATGTGATGAATTACATTTATTGATTTCCAGATGTTGAACCAACCTTGCATCCCTGGGATAAACCCCACTTGATCATGGTGCACTATTTTCTTAATATGTTTTTGTAAGTGATTTGCCAGAATTTTGTTTAGGATTTTTGCATCTATATTCATCAGAGATGGTGGTCTAGAATTTTCTTTTCTAGATGTGTCTTTGTCTGGTTTTGGTATCAGAGTGATAGTAGCTTCATAGAATGAATTTGGAAGAGTTCCCTACTTTTCTATTTCATGAAATACTTTCAGGACTATTGGTATAAGTTCTTCTTTGAAGGTCTTGTAGAACTCACCTGAAAATCTGTCCGGTCCCGGGCTTTTCTTGGTTGTTAGGCTTTTGATGGCTTCTTCTATTTCATTACTTGAAATTGATCTGTTTGAATTGTGTATGTCCTCTTGGTTCAGTTTGGGAGAATCATATGTCTCTAGAAATTTGTCAATGTCTTCAAGATTTTCTATTTTACTGGAGTATAGATTTTCAAAGTAGCTTCTAATTTTGTTTTGTATTTCAACGGTGTCTGTTGTGATATTTCCTTTTTCATCACAAATTTTAGTAACTTGAGTTTTCTCCCTCCTTCTCTTTGTTAGTGTGGCTAAGGGTTTATCTATTTTGTTTACTTTTTCAAAGAACCAGCTTTTTGTTTTGTCAATTTTTTGAATTGTTTCTTTGTTTCTGTTTCATTGATTTCAGCTCTGATTTTAATTATTTCCTGTCTTCTACTACTTTTGGTGTTGTTCTGTTCTTTTTCTAGGGCTTTGAGATGTAATGTTAGGTTGTTTAGTTGTCGACTTTTTATTTTTTTCTTCAATGGATTTTCCTCTTAGTACTGCTTTCATAATGTCCCAGAGATTTTGATATGTTGTATCATCGTTCTCATTTATCTCTAAGAATTTTTTTAATCTCCTCCCTGATGTTTTCTGTTATCCATGCTTCATTCAATAGCATATTATTTAGTCTCCAGGTCTTGGAGTAGTTTCTGTTTTCTATTTTGTTGTTGATTTCTTATTTCATTCCATTATCATCTGATAGAATACAAGGTAATATCTCTATCTTTTTTACATTTATTAAGGACTGCTTTGTGGCATAACATATGCTCTATTTTAGAGAAGGAGCCATGTGCTGCTGAGAAGAAAGTGTATTTGCTCATTGATGGATGGAATATTCTATATATGTCTGTTAAGTCTAAGTTATTGATTGTGTTATTGAGGCCTATGGTTTTTTTGTTTAGTTTTTATTTGGAAGATCTATCCAGTGGTGACAGTGGTGTGTTAAAGTCACCCAGAATTATTGTGTTGTGATCTATTTGATTCCTGGAATTGAGAAGGATTTGTTTGATGTACATGGATGGATGGGCCATTGTTTGGGGCATAAATATTTATGATCATTATGTCTTCTTCATTTGTGGTTCCCTTAAGCAGTATGAAATGACCTTCTTTATCCCTTCTAACTAACTTTGGCTTGAAGTCTATTTTATCTGATATAAGGATGGAAATGCCTGCTTTTTTACTGAGTCCGTGTCTGTGGTAGGTTTTTTTCCTATCCTTTCACCTTTAGTCTGTGGGCATGTTTTTCTATGAGGTGAGTCTCCTGAAGGCAGCATATTGTTGGGTCTTTCTTTTTAATCCAATCTGCCAGTCTATGTCTTTTGATTGATGAGTTTAGACCATTAACATTCAGGGTTATTATTGAGATATGATCTGTATTCCCAGTCATTTTGGCTTGATTTTGGTTTTTAACTTGACTTGGTTTCTCCTTTAATTGGCTTTTCATCTAGGGTAGTTCCTCACTTTGCTGACTTACATTGTTGTTTTTCATTTCTTCCTCATGGAATATCTTGCTGAGAATGTTCTGTTGTGCAGGCTTTCTGTGTGTAAATTCCTTTAACTTTTGTTTGTCATGGAAGGATTTTATTCCATCTTCAAATCAAAGGTTAGCTTTGCTGGATATAGGATTCTTGGTTGGCAGCCATGTTCTTTCAGAGCTTAAAATATAGTGTTCCAGGCCCTTCTAGCTTTTAGGGTCTGGGCTGAGAAATCTGCTGATATCCATATTGGGTTCCCCCTATATGTAATCTGATGCTTTTCTCTTACAGCCTTTAAGATCCTATCTTTATTTTGTATATTAGGCATTTTCATTATAATGTGTCTTGGTGTGGATCTGCTGTAATTTTGTGCATTTGGTGTTCTCTAAGCCTCTTATAGTTGAATTTCCATTTCACTTTTCTGGTTTGGGAAATTTTCTGGTATTATTTCATTGAATAGGTTGTTCATTCCTTTGGTTTGTATCTCTGTGCCTTCCTCAATCCCGATAATTCTTAAATTTGGTCTTTTCATGATATCCCATAGTTCTTGGAGGTTCCATTCATGATTTCTTACTGTCTTCTCTGTTTGGGCAACTTTATTTTCAAGATTCAATATTTTGTCTTCATTGTCTGATGTTCTATCTTCCAAGTGATCTAGTCTGTTGGTGATGCTTTCCATTGAGGTTTTTATTTGGTTTATTGTTTCCTTCATCTCAAGGATTTCTGTTTGGTTCTTTTTCGGAATCTCTATCTCTTTGTTGAGGTGATCCTTTGCTTCCTGTAGTTGCTCTTTCAACCGCTTATTGGAGTGATCAATCATTGCCTGCATTTGCTCTCTTATCTCATCCTTTGCTTCATGAATCATTTTAATCATATATATTCTGAACTCCTTTTCTGGCATTTGTTCTACCATGCTGTCATTGGATTTTATTAGTATAGAGTCTTGGTTTGTTTGGAATACTTTCTTCCCTTGTTTTTTCATGTTGTTCATATATCTTCCCCTCCAGCAATGCAGATCTGGGGTATTGCCATTACCACCCTATAGGCTTATAGTGACCCTGTAGTTTTCCAAAACCTCTTCTTTAAAGGGGAAGATCAATATTGGCAACACCCAGTACAGACAATATGCAGCTGTAAATCAAGTAGTCCCTATGAAGATGTTAATAACAGTGTAGTAATAAACAGAGAGAATGAATTCAATTATTATCTACAGTATAACAAAGAGATTTGCAGTTAGAACTGCAGTTTTTAATGGAGGACAAGGAGGATGGGGAGGGGTATAGGATGTAACTGTTAACGGTATAAGAAAAGAGTATGAAGAAGTTCTAGATCATAGGAAGAGTAAAAGTGTAGTCAAAAGAAGTTGGTTGTTAGCATGAGAAAAAGGAGAAAGAGACTTGAGAAAACAGGTAAACAGAAGGAAAAGAGAGAGCAAGAAAAATAAATTAAAATTTTAAAATTTTCACAAAGGAGAAAAAAAATTTTACACTCTCACAGTCATGTTACTATTAAAACCTCCCAGTCTTCAGTAGCCTGATGCATGAGAGGTACCTGACAATGAGCTTCCAGTCTCCAGCAGGCGTCTCAGGATGGGATTTGCCCCACCTAATGACTGTTTCCACTTTCAGGACAATCCAAGATGGCTGCACTGGCTTTCAAATGTGTTGACAAAAGGGAAGATGCAGCACAGGGTGTGAGCTTCAAGCCTGTGTGGGGTGCAGTCAGTCAGGAAGCAGGACCTGGAGGTGGGGCATGGTTAGTCAGTCCAGGGTTCCTGGAGGCAGGGTGCGGTTGGTCGGACTAGGGGTCCTGCAGTTCCTGACTGTTTTCCTAAAATGGCAGCAGCCATGTGTAACCAAACCTGCAGGTACTGTGGTGGTGGATTTCCAGGCAAAAGCAGGCAGCTGGAGATCCACTGATAGTCTGTGGGCTCTGCAGGTTACTGGCAGAGGATCTGCAGGTGAACCTCGATAGGTGGTTGGTAGGCAAAAGGCAGGTGATGGGCAGGCCAGAGGCAGGCAAACAGGCAAACAGCAGTTACTGAGCAATCTGCTCTCAAATATAATTGATACACTGGCAGACTGTAGGTTATCGAGGTAGACAAATGGGGTAAACAGCAGGGGATGGATGAGGAGCAAAGACTGCCTCACAGAGAAACAGATTTTTCTCCGCTTGAATCCTGAGATACAAATTACCAAGCAAGAAGGAACACAGCCTCCCTCTAGTCCGCCATCTTGGATCCTTGTAATTGTGTTTTTATCCATGATTCTTCTTCCTGGACTGTGATCTTCTTGAAGGCAAGGATAGTTTTTAATTAGATCTTGAAGAATCTAAAAAACAGTTCATTTGTGACAGAAGGGAAGGATAGTTCAAGTCAAGATATGCTGGTTCAAAGGAACTGTTTACAACATTTCTACCTAAGTCTTTTGAGTCTGAGTTCTTTAAACAAGATTATCTAAAATAATAAAGCCATGTTGGGCTTTCTTGGTTGTTTATTAATAATAAAAACTAACCTAAACTAGTAGTTCTCAATGTGTGATCCTGGAATCAGCACATCAGCATCTCCTGGAAACTTAAGAGATGCAAATTCTTGGGCCCCAACCCAGACCTATGAATAAGGAACTCTGGTAATAGGAGGACCCAGCAATCTGTTTTAACAGACCCTCCAGTGAATTCTGATGCATATTTGCCTAAGCTAACAGTAGTTCATGGAAAAGTTGAAAGTTCATGGGCTTTGAGAACAAAAAGATGCAAATTGGAGTCTCACCTTTTCTGCTTAGTCTGTGACAATTACTCTGTTACATAATATCTACAGTGTTAAGATTTTTCATCTATAGAATGAAAATGATAATATTTCCCTCCCAGAGTTGTTGAGAAGATTGATTGATATTATTTAAGCACCTGATACACTGTAGCCTTTTGATAAATGATCAGTATTTTTTAAAGATTTTTTTCCAGTTTATTGATTATGTTTACTTATTGAATGGAAGCATACTCCTGTTTTTGCTTTCAGATGCAAATGCCCAAGAAATTAAGGACATCTATGGACTTCATGGTCAAATAGAACACAAAGTAGCTTTTCTGAGAACCCATGTGCCAAAGGAAGTGAAGCTTATGCTCATTGGCCATTCAATAGGCAGCTACATTGCTCTTCAGATCTTGAAACGTGCCCCCGAGCTTCCAGTAAGTATGCCTTAGGAGGTGACTGTCCATGCCTGATGGTGTACCATACACATTCTGCTCAGCTTTCCTTTGCTCTTTTGTCTCTTGGTTAATGGAGAGAGGGATACTTGAGAGCTTCCTGCATCCTTCCTCCCCATTACTGTGGGCCTGGGTAAATGTACATTCATGAAATTTCCATCGTTTCAATAAATAATAGAGGGAAATAGGAATTTTCTCAATGAATGCCTTTGAATCTAGGGTTGTCTCAAGTTCTGATCTTACATTATCTTCTATCTTTTGTAAAGGAATATTTAAAAGTAGTTACCATCCAAGAAATAAGACAGGAATCTATACTGGGAGGGTATTGTGCAAATATTTATGTCTCGTTTTAGAAGCAAAAAAAGGTATCATCATCACTGATAGGTAAATAGTTGTCCTTATGGAACATTAAATCTTTATTTGGTCATAAGTCCAGATCTTTATCTTCTCTAGCTCGGCAGCCTTTTTGAGACACACGTTTGTTCTTTCATTCACAAATACTTAATGTTACTGTGTATCAGATATTAAGTGAGGCACTGGAGTCATGAAGACCCATTAAAAGTGCCTAGGAAAGCAAGTGTACTACATAAGACTTAAAACAAAAACTTGTACTTTCACTGAAGTATACCATTAAAATGACCCATTGAATGGATGCAATTCACAAGATAATTTATTTCTTCATTCAACAAACTTATATTAAGCATCACCATGTATCGGTCGCTGTGACATGTTTTGAAGACATTCCAGTGAATAAGGCAGTTTGAGGTGAGAGAGCCGGGGCTCTCCTGGAGGACACAGACTAACCAGTGGCCATGATAATTGCTGCCTTATAGCATTTCTGTCCTAGGATTTTGGCTTTTTTGTCTTGTCCTTACTCCATGTGATAAGATATCTCCAGTAGGGTCTTAGAGCTCACTAGGAATTTGTTCCTTTTCCCACCAGCTTGACACACTCACTTACTCATCATTGCCTGGAAAAGGTATTAACTATAGCCTCCCTGGCTGTGGTTTCCAATACCAAACTGGGTTTCTTTAATTTTCTCTTATTGGGTATTAAAAATTGTATTTTTCATTTCTAAATGTAAATTCAACAGATTCAAGCTTGCACTCCATTTACTGTATCATTGCTCTGCTCTATTGTTTCTTTCCCCCTAGATAAGGTGTTTTAAAATAGGAAAGCAGTCTTTATTTCTGCTTTTAGCATTTTGCCCGACTTCTAACCTGGGTTGTGCGTTTGAAATTTCCTCTAGTACTATGTTATATGGTTACTATCTTCAGTGTCCAGGCCTTCCTCTTGATGGTTCTGCTTTCACAAGTTCTGTGAGTTCTGTTCCTAGAGCCAGAACACCCAGGTTTAAATACATGCTGTCATGTTTTTGTCTGTGTGACTTTCAACAAGTTATTAAGCCTCTAACTCAGTTTCCTCATCTGTAAAATGAACTAATAATATGTTCTTCGGAGGATTCTTGCAAAAAATTATATAAAGTATTAACAATGATAGCTGGAACTTAGAAGTTTCAAATAGGTCTTACCTATTATTGTTATGGAAATGACACTATAATCACCAGCTCAGTCATTAGATTAACTTCTCTATTGGTTATCTACTGCTGTATATCAGCTTGCTCTAAAACTTAGTAGTGTAAAACACATTTTGACTCTCACAGTTTCTATTCAGAAGTCTTGCCACAGCTTAGCTGGGTCCTCTGCTGCAGGATCTCTCACAAGGTTATAATCAAGTTGTCTTCCAGGGGTGCATTGTTTTCTGAAAACTTGAGATGAATCTGCTTCCAAGCTCACTCATGTGGTTTGCTGGAAAGATTCAGTTCCCTGAAAATTGCTGGACTGAGAGCCTTGGTTCATCACTGGCAGTTGGGGTTGGGAGGGCTACCCTCCTTAATGTCAGCCTCTCTAGCTTGCTTCATCAGTGCAGACCTGGGAGAAGAGCCAGACAGTCTGCTGGCAAGATGAAAGTCACAGTCTGTAACCTGTATCCTACAGAAGTGACATCATATCACTTTTGCTCTATTCTTTTTCTTAGAATCGAATCACTAGGTGCAGCCCACATGCAAGGAGAGGAAATTACACAAAGGCCTGCATTCCAGGAGGGTAGGCACCTTGGAAGCCATGTCAGAAGCTGCCTACCCCACCACTGCACAATTGGGATTTCACTCACATTGGTGTATATAAATTGAAATACTGAATTGATTTTCTAGTAGGCAGTGACTGGATCCTGCCAAATAAAATGCAGCAAACTGATATGAAATAACATTTTTGGTTATTAGTTGTTCCAGGTGTTTTTAAAGCTTTAAAAACATTTTAAAAGATTCTTTCGTATTTGAAATAATAATATGTTACCATTCTATAAACATAAGGAAAAAATACTCATTTCTGAGCTCATGTCAGAGTCTGTTAACTTAATCACAGGTCTGTGTTTTTTTGTTTGTTCGTTTTTTCCAGATCCATTCTACATGTTATGTTTGGTTTCTCTTGTGTGTGTTGAAAATAATTGTTCAACACATTCATTTTGAATCCTTCTCATTTGGGGGACTTGCCTTTACAATGTCTGTTGAGAAAGAAGTACAATAATGCATCTTAATGTTAACACACATTCTTACAGCTTCTTCAACTTCCTAACTTTCTGTTGTCCTATTTTCCTGCATTGTTGCCCATGCAAGAATGGAACTGTGGATGTGGCTCAGTGGTAGAGCATTGACTTAGCATGTGCAAAGCCCTGGGTTCAATCCCCACCACCAAACATAAATAAGTAAATAACAATTTTTTTAAAAAAAAGAATATTAGAGAAGAGGGGAAAAAGATGAACCATAAGGTTAACCTGGTCTTATTTGTAGAAACACAACTCACACTGTGATCATAGAATTTGTAGAGACGCTATGAAACTGTTTTATCTTCTTTTAAAGGGTATATGCTAGAAAATAATGTGTGCAATAAATTATTCATGAAGGGCACCTTTTGGGGGGGCATCTGTATGATTTTTTTAATTCAGAACTTCTATCTGGTTTCAGTTAGCTACATTTTTGCAATTCCCCCCAACCCTGACTCCAAACACCTGGGCCAGTTTATTTTAGTGGTGTGATCCCCGCTGAAGTGTTGAAATTTCAGTGTCTCTGGGCTACTCTAAGACAACAGAGTGCCTGCATGCCTGAATTTAGCATGACACGCTCCATTTGAGATGCATTTGACAATCAAGTGAGTTTGTGTAAGCCAGAGTGTTGCAATCCCTAATCATTTTGCCAAAAATAAGTTAGCTGTTATGTTTTATAACATATGAAGTGTGATAATAAGAAACTTGTGTTTCCATCTCTTCTGTTATTTTTACTGGAATTTTTGACTCCCATAAGAGTTCAAGGTCATATTTGTAGTTGAGTTTATTTGGTTTTATTTTTGGTTCAGTTCATTTTAATATTTTTATAACTTATTATAGGCAACCTTGGTCTTAAATCATTTGAGACTTATTGCATATGTGAGATGTTGTCTGACCTATATTTTAATATGATGTTTACATTTTTTGTTTGTTTCTTTAAGCGAGTTTGCCACAGACTATAGAAATTTTTCAGGTATTTTGACAGTGTTGTCCAAGGTAGGGAATTTTAAAAGAAAATAGTTAATTGAAAACTATTGAGTAGTAGCTGTTGTAATAAGCATAATTGTCTTTGGACTCACAGAATCTTGGAACTGAAGTGGGCTCTAGAGACTATCTAGCCCCATCTTTCATTTCATAGGTGAGAAGTGAGAGAAAGGTACCTTGACAAGATTCAGCCTGGGCTCTGTCTGAATCCTGATGTGAAGTACATGTACATTAGCTGTGGGTAGAGAGAGCCTAAGAAAGTATCTCATGGCTCTCACTGATAGCAGCGCTTGCTGATGCTGGTGTGAGATGGTGTGGCCCTGCTGTGTACATGAAGAGATTTATGTGACACGTCATGTTGCAGCTTGAGGAGCATGAGGCCCAGTGAAAGCTCCAGCAGTTAGGGGGGCGGGGGGATTGAGGACATGGAAACCAAAAATTAGTAGTCTTATCCTCACCATCTGGACTCTGCTTTCGCTCATCATCAGCCCTCTGTGTGTTAAAAATGTGCTATTTGATTTTGCCAATAAATCATTTGCATAAAATTCAGATTGGGCATTGCACTGAGTTGGGGTAGACCTCAAATAATTAACTTATTTTCCTTTAAGAATTCATGTAGCATTTAGTGATAACTGTTCCTCTCCTTCCAGAGATATCAGATCTTTCACAGACTTTAGTTTTTAAATTATTTGGCCTTCTTGAGGGAAAATGCACAATAACATAGAGCTTCTTTTGTCTGCCTGCTTGGCAAATTATCTTCTGAGAGAAACTTCCAGACTGTTTAAACTGACTCCTTTAAGTGCAAGATTGTTTTATCCAATTGTATAAAAATCTGTTTAAAATATTTTATTTACTTGTCTGAATGCATATCAACTATGGAGGAATTTTTACCATTTTTGAAAGCTAAACTCAAATGTAGTGAAAGAGATTTCCCTATGTCCTGAAATTTCTTAAGAGATAATGTTTCTTCTTTTCTTTTTAAAAAATTTCCCTTATCTATTTTACAGTTTCTCTGTCTCCTCCCTCAGTGCTGGGTGCCACTCTGTGTTTATCATTTGTTGTTCCTAATCTGATATGGGTAGAGAAACAGATAACCATGTATAACTAGTTCTTAGGAACTAATTATGCTTATTACAACAGATCCTAATTAAAGATGAAAGAGTTAACATTGACAAAATTAAGTGTATAGCTAATATTATCACTCAGTCTTGGGTTTTTATTGTTGTTCTTTCTTTCTTTCTCTTGAGATGTCCCCAAAATAAGTGTTTTGTAGTGTTTCAGATACTCAAGTTTTAGAGACTCAAAATAAATCACAGCTACAGCTGAGAAGCTTTAAAAACTACTTTAAAAGGTAGCATATGTAGAATGTGTGTGTGTTATTTCAGGAGTTCATCCTGTCTACGTGGGGAAAAAATTTGTAAGCAATACTCACGACATCACTATTGTGTTGAACAGTCACCATCTGGGAGGATAACTGTTGTCCAAGTCCTGTCCACTGATTGAGTGATAAGAAATGGAAAGCAAAATGGGGGAGCACTGTGAGGTTCTGGATGTTTCAAGGAGAGAGGAGACTTCCAACTAGGAAGATCAGAAAAAGTTTCATGGAAGAGCCTTTTTGAACAAAGTATTTGTCCAAAATGAATGTATTTAAACAGAGGTAATAAGAATGGAATGGAACCTGGAAGTAGAGCATTTCAGCATTTCATGAGGTGGGGGTGGGGTGTTTCTCTGCATTCTGAGCAGTGGGAACAGTATGAAGAAAGGGAACTGGGCACCTGAGGAGAGCGGTGGGTGGTCTGATTGTGACTGAGAACCTGGCCTGATGGAGGTGGGTGAAGGGACAAGAAAGCTGGGCCAGGGGGTTTGGACTCACTTTCTGGACATCAGGAAAGCATGGAAGATCTCTGATGATGACAGTCATGCAGATAAATTAATCTCTCAGTGAAGGGAGAATGAAAAGATGAGAGAAATAATGTAGAATGAAAGCAAACAACCAGGCGAGAGGCAAGTTTACTAGTCCAAATGAGAAATCATGAAGACTGTATGGGATGAAATTGTTAAGGGAGGAAAGAAAGAGGTCATAGATGTGTATATTGGGGAAACACTTCATTTGTCATGAAGGAGAAAGAAGAGGAAACAGAAAAGAGTAGTAGTTTTCCACGTTATGACTTGAAATCCATTAGTGAATGCTGAATTCCTTCATTGGGTTGCAAACGTGGATCAGTCAAGACAAGAGTAGACTGACACTGTGACATAGTGTCAGTGACTTTAACAACAAAGATTTGTTTTTTGCTTACCTTCTGAGGTTAGGCTGCCCATCTGTAAGTTTTTCAAAGCAGTCTTACTCCAGAATCCAGACTGATAAATAGCTTCTATCTAGAATATTCTGATCTCAAGCCAGATATCAGAAAGGAAGTAGTGACTAGACTCATTTTAAAATCTTTGCATGGACATGACAGAGCAAATCACTCACATTTCATTGGACAGAGCAAGTCACATGACTGGATCTTCTATCAATGAGGCTGTGAAGTATAATCCTCCCCAAAGAAGGGAAGCATAAGTTTGTGAATGATAAAACAGCATTTAAAAAAAAAAACAGAATAGAATACATTTATATTATAATAAAGGCATATATTGCAAAACATTTGTTTTCATTGTATAAGTGTGTGTTGCTATCTTAGATTACAGTATGGAAGGCATATCTTATTGTGAGTCAAAGTAAAAAAAGTTTGAAAACTTATAGTCTTGGCTAAATTATAACATAAAAACAAAGAGAAGAGAAAGGAGGATGTCAGGAAAGATACAGTCATATGGAGAATTAAAGGTGGCTATGGATTCTTTGCCATTCCTCTCAAGAAGTGCAGTCTGTTTCTCCTTTGAGTTTAGGTTGGGCATCTGACCTGCGTTCACTAGTAGGATGTAGCAGAAGTGACGTTATGGTACTTCTAAGCCCTGACCTTAAAAGGTCTGAAACTTGTTTCTTCCCTCTCAGAAGCCAGCTGCCATGTAAGACATCCGACTGCCCTGTCATCTCCATGCTGTGAAAAAGCCCAAGCTGGCCACACATGGAGGATCTTGAGGCACCAGAGTTAGGAGGAAAACTCAGACCTCCCATCCCATTCCTTCCCATCCCATCCCACTCCATATCGAATGCAGCTGAGTGAATGACCAGCCCAACTGCTGTTTGGAGTAGAAAAACCATCCAGATGAACCTTGTTTGAATTCCTGACCCACAGAATCGTGAGAAAGTGGTTTTAAACCATAAATGTGTAGATGGTATATTAAACACCAACAGATAACTGAAAAAAAAAAAAGGTAACAGTGAATACAACAAAGGTTAAGGAGGATGAGAACTTCAGGCTCCTGGCATTAGTAACTGAAGAGTCATCAGTGACCTTGAAGAAAACACTTAGTGAAATAATGAGAGGAGGACGTTGCAGGACATTAGGTGATAAATAGTTAGTGGTCTAAGAGCAGGCCAGTGAGGGGAGAAGAGAAGATGATAAGTTAAAGAAGAGGCTGGTCAAGGAGTGTTTTTTTGTTTTGTTTTGTTTTGTTTTTTTCCTTTAAGTGGAAGAGAATTTAACATAAGTTGAGGGGAATACCCATGCAGACAGAATAAATAAATAAGAAATAGGAACATTTATTGGAGCAGGTTTCCTTGTATTTGTCCTTAATAAACCTGTGTACCTAAAACTAGGAAAATTGGATTTTTCTTAACGTTTGCATCTTTGCAAAAATGTTTTTCCTGGGAGTGGGGGATGTGCAGCTTATACTTGGTTGTCCATCTCAATCTAGAAGCTGAATCAGTTTTAAGGTAGATGTTACTGCTATTGTTAACAATAATCATACCAAATATTTGTTTGAAGTTTACAAAACATGTTCACATGTAACACGGTCATTTAACAACTTTATTTTTCCATATAAGAGATGAGATTGAAGTTCCAGGAAGTTTTATGTCTAACCCGTATGTCAATTACTATTAAGTGACAAAAAAGGGCTCCTCCTTTTTCTAACTTTCCCATTGTCCACTTTGCAGGTGAGTTAGTTAAAAATGTTATGATTTTAGGTGGCTAGAGCAAGTTACTTTTACAAACCTATTCAGCCTAAATTTAAGAGTTCCGTTGGTTCTTTAATATTTGAGCTCTTCACGTACACAAGGGGAGTTTTAATGGGAATCAGGTGAATGCTTTGGGGGGAGTTTGGAGAGAACTGGGAGGAACGAGATACATGTGAGTGCTGTGGAGCAGAGGAGACAAGGAGAGCTGGCCTTGAGGCCCAGGCCAAGGGAAGAAGTTGAAAAGATAGTGGATCAGAATCCTGGAATTGAGCTGGAGATAGAGGAATGCCTTAAAGTATGAAGAAAATTGGAGAATTCTGCCAATGTAATGCATAGTCATTTGACACTTGTCTCCATGTGACCCATTAATGCACTCTGGGGCATGAAAACCACAGAGGTCAGGCAATCAACAACTAACTACTCTGATTTGTGAAAGACCTTCCATTTCAGAAAACAGTAAATCTCCTACTTGGAAGTTTTTATTGAATATGGTGAAATACCATTTTTCTGATGACTATGAATTTATTAATATACGTATATTTATCTCTTTGTGTGCATATGCACGCATTATCTTTTCTGAATTACCAGGAGATTACCTTGCCGAAAACACATGGAAAGTTTCAACTTTTCAACTTCAGCCATTTTTTTAGTTATCGGCATATTTTTTTTAAATCCTGAAATTGCTTTCAAAGTGGAAAAATTATGTGGGCTTTCTTCATCTTTTCATAACTCAAAAACTTTTTAATATATTTTTCTCAAACTTTGAAAAAAAAAAAAAAAAACACCTTTGGGCTGAAACCAAGCATGGAAAATTTTACCACAAAGGGCTAATTTTTTGGAAAGCTGCAAGAAAGTAAAAACAGGGATTTATAATAGAACATTCTTCATGCATGTTAATACTTAGTACTTTAATGCATTTCATCTGAGAATTTCTGAGCATTTTTCAGACTTAAATATTGAGCCATTTTAATATTTGTGTATCCATGATATACTGTCAGATATAAAAAGTTTCCCCCATCCTCTCAACTCTTAGAAGTTAGTGAGATATATGTGAAGAGAGGCAGGACAAGTGAAGAAAAGCTGCCACTGTCCAGAGAAAGCCTTACACTCACTGCCTCACACATCTTACCACCACCTGTTCCTAGCCAGGAGTGTTATGAAGACAATATAATACTTGACACTAGGCCCTGGCTCTGATATCTAAGCCAGCACATCTCTAAGCAATATCAGCACCACCTGAAATCTTATGAGAAATGCAAATTCTTAGGCATACTCTGATTCGCTGCATGGGAAGCTGGGGGTGGGGGGCCTACCAAACAGTGTTTTAACTAGTCTGGGTTGTTCTGATACATGCTCCAGTTGAGAACCTCTGACCCAAGCTTTTCAAAAACTTAAAACTTAGATCACAGTTAAATCTGTCCTTGGTCTTTGTATGATGTGACAGTTCGGTCTTCTCATATCATTTCTGGAAGCAGGAAGAATACTAATCAGGTCCTCCGAAGGAAAGGTCTTTTCTTTGTTAAAGTACTTACTTTTCCCTGTGACCTTTTCACAAGCACAGGACTCCAGCTTCCTCTGTGTAATAGCATTATCAAGATGTGTTTTCTCATTTCCTTGAATTATATGGTTCAAACCTGGGATGGTACAGTATTTCATTCTCATTTCTTTGAAGTCTGAAGCTCCAAGATTTAAGCAGCAAGGTGTCAAGTCTGCCAGTGGAAGCTTATCTAAGCTCTGCTCTTTTTTTTTTCACTTCCTGTTTTTTAATTTATTGGTTCTTTTTAGTTACACTTGACATAGAATCCATTTTGATATAATTTTACAAGCATGGAATCTTTTTTTTTTTTTTTTTTTTTTTTGGTTGTGGGGATTGCACCCAGGGGCACTCCACCACTGAGCCACATCCCCAGCCCTATTCTGTATTTTAATTTAGAGACAGGGTCTCACTGAGTTGCTTAGGGCCTCGCTAAGTTGCTGAGGCTGACTTTGAACTCGCGATCCTCCTGCCTCAGCCTCCCAAGTGCTGGGATTACAGGCCTGCGCCACCGCACCCGACTGGAATCTTTCTTAGTAAAGTTAGGATCGCATTATTAAGGATGTACATAATGGTGGGATTCACCGTGTTGTTTTCATGTGTGTATATGGGGAAATTATGTCAGATTCATTCCACTGTCTTTCCTGTTCCTAACCCCCCCTCCCTTCATCTTCATTCCCCATTGTCTAAACTACTCCATTATCTATTCTTTCCCTTATCCCCCACCCTTATTGTGGGTTAGCTTCTACATATCAAAGAAAACATTTGACCTTTGGTGTTTTGGGGACTGGCTTATTTTCACTTAACATGATAGTCTCCAGATCCATCAATTTACTGGCAAATGTCAAAAAGTCATTCTTTATGGCTGAGTAATAGTCCACTGTGTATATATAACACATTTTCTTTATCCATTCATCTGTTGAAGGGCACCTAGGTTTGTTTCATACCTTAGCTATTGTGAATTGAGCTGCTATAAACATGGATGTGTCTGTGTCACTGTAGTGTGCTGATTTGAAATCCTTTGAGTATAAACCAAGGAGTGGGATAACTGGATCAAATGGTGTTTCCATTCTAAGTTTTCTGAGGAATCTCCATACTGTTTTCCATAGTGATTGCACCAATTTGCAGTCCCACTAGCAATGTATGAATGTACCTCTTTCCCCAAATCCTTGCCAATATTTGTTGTTACTTGTATGCTTGGTAATTGTCATTCTGACTGGACTGAGATGGAATTTCAATGTAGTTTTAATTTGCATTTCCCTAATTGCTAGAGATGTTGAACATGCTTTCATATATTTGTCGACCATTCATTTTTCTTCTTCTGTGAAGTGTCTGTTTAGTTCTTTAGCCCATTTATTGTTTGGGTTGGTTGGTTATTTATTTACTTAGGTGTTAAGTTTTTTGAGTTCTTTATATATCCTGAAAATTAATGCTTCATCTGAGGTGCACGTGGCATATATTTCTCCCATTCTGTAGGCTTTCTCTTCAACACTCTTGGTTATTTCCTTTGCTGTGAAGAATAAACTCTGCTCTTTTGTGTGCAAGTTCTCAGTCTTGTGCTTTGCAAGTGGCACTCTGTATTCCAACAGACCCCAATGTCTGTGGCATTGTAACAGATTTCAAGATTATTATCCTGGTGAAGGAAATCACCCATCTTTTTTTATGTGAGACTCTAGTTAATCACTCATGCCTGGCTTGGTATAAGAATGGGAAATTTAGGCATGGCTTAAGTGCCTTTAAGGAGTTTAAAAGTACATTAAAATTTTACCCTGATTTAGTCATTTTCTCACTGCTGTGACTAAAAGACCCAACCAGAACAACTTTAAAGGAGGAAAAGTTTATTTGGGGGTTCACAATTTCAGAGGTATTACTCCATAGAAGGCCAGTTCCATTCCTTGGGGCTCAAGGTGAGGCTGAACATCATAGTGGGAGAGTGTGCAAAGGGAAGCAGTTCATATCATGATCAGGAAGCAGAGAGAGACTCCAATTTCCAGATACAAAATATGTTCCTCATAGCCACACCCTCAATGAACCACTTCTTCCAGTCACATCCACCTGCCTGCAATTCCCACTCAGTTAATCCCAACAAGGATTAATTCACTGATTAGGTCAAGGCTATGACCCAATCATTTCTCCTTCAAACCTTCTTGCAGTGTCTCACCTGGGAGCTTTTGGGAGATACCATGTCTAAACCATAACACCATGAAATTTTTGATACAAATAAAAAGGAAAAATGTAGTTTTAATTGAAAGTTTTTATTATGAAAATTTTCAAATAAAAATAATTGTATAATGAATACTCTCTATCCAAAGTGACATATCTATTAATATTTTGTAATCTTTACTTCATATTCAGATTTTCTTTCTCCCCCAAATGTCTTTTATTTATTTTGATTCATTGTACACAAATGGGGTACAACTTTCATTTTTCTGGTTGTACACGCAGTAGAGTCACACCATTTGTGTAATCATACATGTACATAGGGTAATGATGTTTGTCTCATTCTATTATCTTTCCTTTCCCCCGCCACTTCCTTACCCCCTCATTTTCCTCTACACAATCCATCCTTTCGCCATTCTTGCCCTTCCCCTGCCATTATATATCATAATCCACTTATCAGAGAAATCATTCAGCCTTTGGTTTTTTTGGGATTGGCTTATTTCACTTAGTATGATATTCTCCAACTCCATCCATTTACCTGCAAATGCCATAAGAAATTAATTAAATAAAACCTTAGGAGATGGAAAGATCTCCCATGTTCTTGGATAGGCAGAATTAGTATTTTCAAAATGGCCATACTACAAAAGGTGCTATACAAATTCAATTCAATTAAAATTAAAATTCCAATGAGGTACCTCATAGAAATAGAGAAAGCAATCATGAAATTCATTTGGAAGAATAAGAGACCCAGAATAGCCAAAGCAATCCTTAGTAGGAAGAGCAAAGGAGGAGGTATCACCATACCAGACCTTAAACTGTATGACAGCAGTAGTAACAAAAACAGCATGGATTGGCACCAAAATAGACAGGTGGACCAGTGGTACAGAATAGAGGACACAGAGGCAAACCCACATACATACAGGTATCTCATACTAGGCAAAGGAGCCTAAAACATGCAATGGAGAAAAGACAGCCTCTTCAACAAATGGTGCTGGGAAAACTGGAAATCCATATGCAGCAAAATGAAATTAAACTCCTATATCTCACCCTGTACAAAACTCAACTCAAAATGGATCAAGGACCTAGGAATTAGACCAGAGACCCTGCACTAAATAGAAGAAAATGTAGGTCCAGATCTTCATCATTTCAGCCTAGGACCAGAGACTTCCTTAACATGACTCCCAAAGCACAAGAAATAAAAGCAGGAGTCAATAATTGGGATCAATTCAAACTAAAAAGCTTTTTCTCAGCAAAGGAAAAATCAACAATGTGAACAGAGAGCCTACAGAGTGAGAGAAAATCTTTACCACACTCACTTCAGATAGAGCACTAATCTCCAGAATTCATAACGAACTTAAAAAACTTTACACCAAGAATACAAATAAAACCAATCAATAAATGGGCTGAGGAACTGAGCAGACAGTTCACAGAGATCTACAAGAATCAACAGATATATGAAAAAACATTCAACATCTCTAGTAATAAGAGAAATGCGAATCAAAACTACCCTAAGATTTCATCTCACCCCAATTAGAATGTCTATTATCAAGAATACAAGCAACAATAGGTGTTAGCAAGGATGTGGGGGGAAGGTACACTCATACATTGCTGGGTTGCAAATTTGTGCAGCCTCTCTGGAAAGCAGTATGGACATTCCTTAGAAAACTTGGAATGAACCCACCATTTGACCCAGCTATCCCACTCCTTAGCCTATACCCAAAGGGCTTAAAATCAGCATACTATCCTACAGTGATGTAGCCACATCAATGTTTATAGCAGCTCAATTTATAATAGCTAGATTATGGAACCAACCTACATGCCCTTGAATAGATGAATAGATAAATAAGTTGTGGTATATATATACAATGGAATGAATGTTACTCAGCTATAAAGAAGAATAAAATTATGGCCCCAAATGTCTTTATGATTCATTTGCAAGATACTAAAGATTTTTTTTCTAATTATTAAGATTAAGATATTTGCACATTCTGGGAAGGTAGAAAAATAGTAAAAAAATAAATAAATAAAAAAGCAAAGATACCTTTGGAATTAGTGTTCAGAGAGACTTGCATACTACATACAACAAATTCCTTTTATAATTTAGTAAGTGGCTTCTTAAAACAATATGAAATTGGCTTAAAGAAAACTATAGCTAGATCTCACTACATTTTGTTTTAGAGATATTTGGTGTAAGAGTTCATAATTTTACACAGGTCCTTTTAAAACTAATTAACTTGTCACTCAAGTTTCCATTCTTAGACCTGAGAAAATAACATTGGACCCCCCCTTGATATTTTATTTAATAAAAAAATAAGCTGTATTACATTATTTATTGGAATATTGTTATTTAACACATAATTGTTAATATTTATAGTAATTAAAAGTCAAATTATAAGTATTTTTACTATAATCATTTTTTCTTATTATAGTTTAAGAATGTTGTTTAGTCCTTATAACAACTCTTTGAGTATGCTACTATTCTATTTTATACATGAGGAAAAACTGAGACTTAGGATGTAAGTAACTTCGTCAGTATTAGGTAGCTAGGAAGTAAAAGTAATAGGATTTGATCCCATGCATTTGACTCCAAAACACATGTTCTTAACCACCAGGGTTGAAAGGTGAACCTCTTATTATGAAGCATTTGTAGAATCCATAAAAAGAATAGCAAGTTCTCTGGTAAAGATGCAAAGGATGTGAACAGACGATTCACTGAAGAACAAGCTAATATATTTTTTAAAGTATAAGTGCATTCTACTGTCATATGCAACTAATTAGAACAAATTAAAAATATTTTTAAAAAATAAAGAATAGAAAAACTAAAAAAAAAAATGTACCAAGTACAATGTATGACATAGTGCTTAATAAATGAGTAGATGCTAGTACTTGAGGTTTTATTGAGTATGTGGTACTTAAAAATGTTGGATGAATGAACCTCAACAATTACCAAAATTAACTGCTACTTTTGTAAAGTTTAAAAGAGAAAGTTGTGTCACATTTGTGTATTCTCCTGCCACTCTTCCCTCCCTGCCCTAACTTCCCTATTGGAGATTCTCTTCTTCTCTGTTAGCTAGGCTGTTGTTGGTCTTCCTTGCATCCTTTATTCACAATGCCTCCTCCCCCTCAAAAGAACAACTGGGTTTGTTGATAAGTAAGCCTTTTGACAGCCTGCCTAATGGTGTTTCCAGCTGTAATAACAAAATCACAGGGGGTTAATCCCAACTACTTGAGAGGCTGAGGCAGGAGGATCATTAATATGAAGCTTCCTCGGCAACATACATAGCAAGACGCCTGTCTCACACAAACAAACAGGAAATCACAGGTGGAGATTAGCATCATTCATTCTACTGCTAGGCTGAAGCAGGTCTTATTTGAAAGTATGCGATATTCTCACCCAATTGTGAGGTTCATGGTGATAGGACATTAAGGGGCTGTGCAGTGTGAGTGAGTGACCCATGCTAAGGCAGAATACCGCATTTGTAAATTCCCTAGCAACTGGTGGCTATGCAGAAAATTATAGCTTGTACATTGCTGCACATGAGCCTTGTTCATAGAAGAGCAAATTCATGAATTCTCACTGGATGGATCATAATTGTTAGAGAAGAGATAAGCGGAGAGTGGAAACAGATGAACAAAATTTTTTGAACTGCCTTTTTGTGGCTATTGTTTGTTGCAGCCAGAAGCTTCCTTTCTATTTGTTTGTGGAGATGAGACATATGAGTGTGATCATCAAGGGAGGAAAGGCTCTCTAATATGGTTATCTAGTGTGTATGAGGTTGTTTTACACTCTCTTCATGCTTGTATGGAAAATCTGTGAACAATATGCAATGCAGACCACAAAAAGTTCCCTGAAGTGGAAAAAGCCTAGCAGGCACTAAATGAAAGATATTTCACAAGAATAAAATGTGGTCACTTTGAGGTCTCACATTCCGTGTCAGACTACTTGTATTTGGTCGAGAAGAAGCAAGATGTGTCAGGTATCAGGGAAGCATATTGATAAGTGGATAAAAGACTGAAGCCGGGGTGTGGTTGTGGCTCAGTGGTAGCATGTTTGCCTAGCACATGTGAGGTTCAATCCTCAGCACCACATAAAAATAAAATAAAGGTATTATGTCCACCTACAACTAAATATATATATATACACACACACACACATATATATATATTTTTTTTAAACTGAAGCCAACAGTCCTGAAACCTAGGGCACCTTTCCTTTAATGGGTACAGCCCCCAAGTTTTGTTTCTTGAGCCCCATAGATTTCCAGAAACTTCTTCAGTTTCTCAGCCTCTTAGCTACTACATTAAAATCAGAAAATAACTAAGAAAAACTACCTCACACTCCTTTCTGAGTTTCTTCTTTCCCTGAAATTTTGTACCTTCAAATTCCCTTTGCGTTTGGTGCTTTTGAAAGGACTTTTAAACACTATTTCCCCAACGGTATTTTCTAATTGCTCTTGGTCAGGGGATTGCTCTTCGTCAAGGTAGTCCTCCTCATGCACACCATGACCAGCTTTTGCCCAGCTTCATGTTCTGCCAGCCCTGCCATTGAGAAATGTGTCTTTTTGAGTTTTTGACTATTTGTGAGAATTATTTTTTCCTCTGGAAAGTCTTAGAATTTTCAGTTTGTCCCCAGGGTTATATTTTGTGATGATATTAACCTGAACCATTTATTGTTTTTAACAAACTGGTGTACTTACTATAAACTGCTGTTTTCTATAAACTGGTGTACTTACTAAGAACTTATGTTTTTTCCCTCATTTTATTATTCTTCATGTGTTATGCCTTCTTAAATGGTTCTCTTCATTTATTTTCCATTGTCCATCTCTTTTGTTTTTTAGTTCTATATTACAAGAAATGTGGGCTATTTCCCCAAATTTATCTTCTGATTCATCTAATTAAGCTTTTTATTTCAGCATTCATGCGAATAGTTTCTAAGGAATTCCTTGTTCTTTGTTTCCTTTTTATATTATCTTTTATTTCATGGAAGTGTCTCTCAGGAGAGCAAATTTTTGGAGTTTTGTCTTACATTGTCTCTGTTCATTCTGATGTATTTTTTCTAAAGCCATTAAGTTTATCAAAAAAAAACCTTTTTTTTCTTTCCACATTTTGTATTGGTGCATTAGAGAAGAGTAGCTGGCAAAGATTTTCTCCCATTCTGTGTGTTCTCTTTTCACATCCTAGTAGTTTCCTCTGCTGTACAGAAGTTTTTTAATTTGATGCCATGCCAAGAATTAACTCTTGGTATTATTTCCTGAGCTTCAGGTGTCCTATTGAGAAAGTTATTACCTGTACCTATATGCTTGAGTGTTGACCCTACGTTTTCTTCTAGGAGTTGCACAGTTTCTAGTCTAATTCTGAGATCTTTGACCCATTTTGAGTTAGTCTGATTTTCCTACATAAAGATAACCAGTTTTCCCAGCACCATTTGTTAAAGAGGCAGTCTTTTTTCCAACATATGTTTTTAGCACATTTGTCAAGGATCAGATGATTGTAGATGTGTGGGTTTGTCTTTGTGCTTTCTATTCTGTACTGTTAGTCTGAGTATTTTTATGCCAGTACCATGCAGTTTTTGTTACTATCACTCTGTAGTAAAATTTGAAGTCAGTTATTATGGTGCCTCCAGCATTACTTTTTTGGTTTAGAATTGCTCTGGCTGTTCTGGGTCTTTGATTCTTCCAAATGAACTTTAGGACTGTTGTTGTTGTTGTTGTTTTTCCTTGTTCTGTGCAGAATGCCTTTGGTATTTTGATATGGGGAAAAAAAATCCTTAAACCTCTTGTCCTAGGGCAGCATCCCTAAAGCAAACCCCTCTGCTAGTTAGTATTTGCTTTTCACTTACTTCCCCTTCTTAGGTTGTCCCTTCCCCGTCCCTTCCCCCGCCTCTTTTTCTGCCCAGTTTACCCAGCTCTGGAACTTCTCTCCTTCAGTTTCTACACAGAATAATCCTCCAGGCTCTGCTGGAGTTGCAGAGGAGTACTGAATGAGGGAGGTGTCCTGGGGAACTGGCTGCCTCTCAACCGTATTTTCATTCATTTAGGTTACTCTGTGCTGTGACTTTTATTGAGCACTAGTGAGGGACTTGGGTGCACCTGTGAGCAAAACAAAAAAACTCAGCCACACCTCTGCAGAGTTACAGGTTAGGAAGGAAAGATGGGGATAGGCATAAGAAGTGAATAAATTAATATACTTCCTTGATGGAAAGAATGAAGCAAGATAAAGGGGGTTGGAAGTGCCTTGGCTGGGGGATAGAGGGCAGTGGTGGACTGCAAGTGATCTTTTAACATTTTATTTTAAACTTAGAGTTGCAAGAATAAGAAGAGTGCAAAGAACACAATGCACACAATATACACTTCACCCAGATTTGCTTACTGTTAATATTTTCCCTCGTTTGCTTTCTTTGCACTCTTATTGCTGTCTTTGTGCTCTCCCTCTCCCTCCATGTTGTGTGTGTGTGTGTGTGTGTGTGTGTGCACTCATGTGTGCAAACTGTCTGGGGTTGAGTTAAATGTTTCTTTCATCCTTAAGTGTATAGTTTGTAGGAATAGGGATATTCGCTTTCTTAACTACAGAACAATTATCAACTTCAGTAAATTCAATATTGATGTAATACTTTAGTCTATCTCCATATTCCAGTTTTGTTGTTTGACCCCCTAAAGTCATTGAGGGTAGCCCCCACCCCCAAGTATGATGAGACCCCATCGAAAATCAGATGTCACATTTAATTTTCATGTCTCTTTGTTATCCCTAGTCTGAAACATCTCAACAGCATTCCTTTGTTTTTTCATGAAACTGACATTTTGAAGAATATATTTCCTTTGGGGGAGAAAAAAACAAGTAGTAAAAGAACATCCTTAATCTTGTGTTTATCTCATTTCCTTTTGTTTAAACTGAGGCTGGATGCATTACTGCAGGTGATGTTTTGTCCTTCTCAGGGTTACACATCTTTGGGCACATGATGTTCAGCTGCCCCTCACTGTGATGTTCATTTTGATCACCCAATCAAGATATTACCCAAAATTTCTCTACTGCAGAGTTGTTACATTTTTCCTAGCAATTAATAATCTCTGGTGAGACACTTCTAAGATCAAGGCAATATTCTTCTCATCAAAATTTTCTCCTGTGTTTAACATCCATTGTCTCTTCTTACCTAATCTAATCTTTGCCATGATGATTGCAAGATTAATTTTCAACTGTAATGCTCTCTCCATGGGAACCAGTTGTCACTCAGTCTTCTGTAAGCAAGAGCCCTACTTTCCTTCACATTGTATGTATTTATATATGTGTGTCTGTGTGTATTTATCAGTGGGGACTTGTGAATTTGCTCAAACGGTGGATGGTTCATTATTGTAATTAATTATTTTGGAGATAAAATTGTTCCATATTTGGCCAATGCTAATTCTTCAAATGTGACTTTCATATTGAGTGAGGTGGTCAGTAAGCCTCATTGAGAACTGATTTGCAGGAGGGGAAAGTAGCTATGTGCCTGTCTAGAGGACAAAGATTCCAGGCTCAGAAATAGTTCTCATAAAGGCTTTAAGCCAGGAATATGCTTGTGTTTGAGGAACAGCAAGGAGGCCAGTTTGGCTGGAACAAAACAAATAGTGTGGAATAATAGGAAAGCTGTCTAAAAAGATTTTGTTTTTACTCTAAGCAAAAGAGTGATATATGACTTGGATTTTAGGAGGAACATTCTCACTGCTGTGTTTGGAATAGACGGTAAGAGAACAAGAATGTAAGCAGGGAGGCCAGTTATGAGAGCATTGCAATAATTCAGGTGAGAGATGATGAGGTGCATGTGAAGTAGACCGTAGAGGTAACAGTTGAGGTTATCAGAAAAGGAATCTGATTCTGCTTATATGTTGAAGAGGAAACCAAAGAATTTCCTAATTGATTAAATGTGGAATGTGAAAGAAAGGGAAGACTAAGGATGACTAAAGTTTTCGGCTGGCCATGAGCTGAATTAAGAAAGACTGAATAGATTAGCTTTGGGAAAGATCAGATGTTTCATTTTGGAATACTAGGATTGAGATGTTGTTTAGACATCTCAAGTGGAAATGGAGAGTAGGAAGTCACATTTTTTTTAAGTGCTGGGGGTATAACTCAGTAATAGAGTGCTTGCCTGGCATGTACGAGGCCCTGGGTTCAAGGCCCTGGTTCATTTCCTAGCCCCACACATACCAAAAAAGTAAATAAATAAAAATTTTTTAAAAGTCTGGAGTGTCAGCTGTCAAAGGCAGTTGAAAAGGAGAAACTAAAGAAGTAAGAGGAAAACCCAGTCAATGTAGTATCCTTGGAGCCAAGTGAAGTAATAGATCAGGAACAGAGTGACCCACTCTGTTGGATACTTCATAAAGTTCACATTAGATGAGAACTGAGAATTGATCATTAGGTTTAGTGATATGAAGGTGGCTTTGAGAGACTTGAAAGTTTAAGTCTGCTTTATTTTTCTTTTTTCTCCCAAAGTATTGTGAGAAGTTTAGCAATTTAACTGAATGGGCTCAGTTAGTTATAATCATTGTCTTCTGTTACAAAATGATCAACTGCTCCTCAGGCACTGATGACCACATAGAATTAGGCTTCTTTTTTAATTCCTGGGATGTACACTGACACTTTTAAGAACCTGAGGTATTGCAGCCCCACGGGCACATACTGCAGCCTTAGAAGGCCTCCCCTTTCTCCTCAGGCAACCCTTGATCCATACCACACCCTGTCCTTACTGGCCCCAGTCGGTGGCTTCCAAGAGATGACTCCAGGGACTGACCTGGAGATCACCCCTGGTGAAATCTGTGGCCACAGACCCCTCCCCAGGCCCCAGAATGGAGGAGTTGGTGGCCACAGACCCCTGTTGCTGATACCACCAATGCCTGTGGGTCCAAGGCTACCTGGGATTCACACCAGGGTTTTCAATTGATTTGTAGACCCAGTATTCTTGAGGGCAGATGAAGATGCCTCCAGGGTGTCAGGAATGCTGTCCAGTCCTCTCTGGAAGGCAAGTCTTCCAAGCTCTGTATTGAGAGAGGTAGTGGCAAGACTGGGTTATCACCACCAGGAGGGATGCTGCCCTCATGAAGCTAGACACATCTTTATTTTTCCCCCAACTGAATAAAACAGATGCTGGCCTGTTTGTTATCAAGGCTAGTGAGAATCAGTGCACTTTCTTTAGTCTCTTGGGCCTAACCTTTGGCCTATGAGTTAACTGTGTTCCCGAATTATAATCTCTCTTCTGGGGCTGTGCTGCCCTAACTGATGGATTTATTTTTTGCTAGATAAAATGGAGCTAGAAACTACACTGTGTACCTTACAGTTGACATCTAAGAAACTGAGAGTGTCCTGTGACAGCTTCTGTGGCAGAAATCCCTGCTGTCCAGTGCTTTGTGCTTGAGTACACGCCTCTGACTGTGGAACTCTCCATTGTGTCACTGTGGTCAGAAACCTTGTGATTCTTGGTCAACATCACCATCCTTTCATATTCTGTATAGCTTTGCCATTGGGAATCACGAAAAAGGCCCCAGTAGTTAATGTGAGAGTTTTGTAGCTGGAGACATGAGAGCGGGTTTACAATTGTCACCTATCACTGAATTCTGAAGCTGCCTGGAGAACACTGTGCTCCATGAAATTATTATGCTACAAAGCAGCTTGGAAAGAATAATCTGCAGTGAATTTATGAACATTAATATTTTCTGAATGAATTCATAGTGATTCTGAATCAGAAAGCCTGAAAAGAAAGTGAGTTCCAAGAGATTTCTCCAAGCTGAGAAGAGAGCATTTTTGCATTCAAAATAAAGGAAATGTAAAGTATATAGAGTGATAAATCTGGAGAAGAATGGGATATAGGACAGTTTTGAAAGTTTCAAATGTTTGTGTAATCTCAAGTTATAAAAAGACTTCTGCAAATAGCAAGCATTCTTGGTAATTAGCAATCTTGGCCTGTAGATTAAATACTTGAAATGACTTTTTTAATTCAGGTAATTAAAGTGTAGTAAAATTTCTGTCCCAGGAGGTCTGAGTATAATTCAAATGAATGGAAAATGGTAAAAGTGATCTATTTCTTGAATATCATCTTTACCAAAACATATTGAAATGGCATAATTCTGTTCCAATAATCAGTAATTGAAGGATTTAATACTTTCTTTCTTAGAATATGGGCTTAGTTATTTCTGAGGCTAAATGACTTGAGATAGCCCATGTTTAACAATAATGATAGTTAAAGTATAACAAATAAGATGATCATAAGTTTAAAGTGGTGCCTAGAAAATGGTAAATAATCATTACTACTATTATTAAGTATTTCCCTACTGTGGAGCATATTCCTATCTTACTGACATATGAAATTTTAAAGACAAAATATAATATCTCAAAAAGCAAGCTCTCAGTGATAAAATATAATGGCATTTGCAGTTTATGAACTGCATACTTATTAAATAAGTCAAATAGGCTTGTGTTTTCAGTCTGACGCTAAGGAGAGGAACACATAAGGAGAAGAGGTAAACTAGGATTATTTCAATATCTAGACTTTGTTAGCAACTTTATCTTTGATGGCTGTCTGGATTATGTTATGTTTGTTAAGACATGCTTTAACTTTGTTGGTAATTATTTAAGAAGAAAGACTGTGTGCTACATTTTCTTCCTTTCAGCCTATAGAGTGGGAAAACACAGTGCCTTTACTACGGCAGGTGATCTAACCTAATAAACAAAGAGATAGGGTCGCTTCTCAACCTCTTCTGAAGAGGCTGAAGCACTGTTTATCATGGCTTCACTTGCTCATAACATATAGGCATTGTTTTTCCTCCCAGGAAAATGGATGCCTCTGTAATAAGCTAACTATATGGTAAAGTTTAAAAAGGATTTTTTAGATTTACTCTGCCTTTTTAAAAATCTTATTTAATGAAACATTGCATACAAACTATACTGTAGCATCATACTCTTTACCTTATGGCCACACCTTGTTTCTTACCTTCTTTTCTGAAGAATGATTAATGATAGTAATAAATTCAAGAATTATTAAGCACTAACCCCCATAAATGTTTCCAATACAGAAAGCCCCAATGTGCATATTTACTTTCTTGTACTCTTTAAGAAAATATGGTTGTGCTTCATTATCAAAAGTTGACCGTGGCAGATTTCTAATGAGAATGTGAAATATGTGAAAACGTTTCTTAGAATAGAATGAATTGGCCAGCCTAGAGTTTCTTTTTTTTATGAGACAGTAATATAAGAAAATATTTTGTCGTGTACAAAGATTTGGAAACCTCCTCTGCACAGCTGTGTTACAAAATTAGGTACACTTCCTTGACCTGAGTAATTTTCTTTTTGTTTCTAGGTTTCTATATGAAAAATAAAGGAATTTCTTGTTACTTTGACTTATATTGCCAAATTTAGACTATAAATTTCATTGAAATTATCATTATGATACTTAGGAAAAGTATAAGTTTCATCCAACAGGTAATAACTGTTGTTCTGCAAAGGCAAAAGAGGAAAACTAGACTCATCAACTAACTATTCATTGTGATAAACAGTCCTTGGTATTTTTGTGAGGCAATGAGGCATTCAGAGTACATACTAGAACTTCCTTATTGTTTTGGTCCATTCCCATGATTTCAGAGTGCACTTTAATTCTCAATTTGTTATTGATATAGATCAACCAGATATAGCCCTGTGGTTGCTCATGTATGTTTAGTTTCGCTTGCATGCAGTTTTGTTTAACATGGGTCACAGTAAAGGATCATTTATAAAAGTAATGGATTTCTTCCTGTTTCTACCAGCTGATTTGATCAATCTAAAGTTCCTTATGTGTTATGGGTTACATAACCAGCACGGAATCTGTGTGGTACATTTTTTAGTTTCATACTAATTGAATTAACCATCTATATTCTCTAAATCTTTGAGAACATTTTCATAAACATAATAAGGAAGCCCTTCATTTTGAAGTGAATAAACTCAAAATTAAAATGAGAAATAAGTTACCATTCCAGACTAAATTATCAGACTTCTTGGCAAACATATTGTTTTTGTTAATTGATTGTACTGGTTAACTGTAGATTTGCCAAGTGGGAAAAAAAAACGAGAACATTTATTTCTAACTTTCCTATGTAAAATGTTTGTAATATATTTTGACATTTTATCTGCATTCATAAATAGAGCATAATAGGATATAATTTAGTTTTACTTTCCTAATAAAGAATTTTATAGTACCTAAGAGTTCAGTTTTGAATATCTTCTCTAGGAAGCAGGTTTTCTCTCCATTCTAGCCAGCACTTATATTTCCTTTTATTGATAATAGCCATTCTAACAGGAGTGAGGTGATATCTCATTGTGCTTTAATATGCATTTCATTGATGATTAGTGATGTTGAGCATTTTCTTATATATCCATTGGTGTGTCTGTTTTGAGAAGTATCTATTCAAGTCCTGTGCCCATTTTTAATTGTTACTTGTTTTCTTGCTTTTGACTTGTTTGAATCTCTTATATATTTTGGATGTTAACCCCTTGTCAGATGTATGCTTTGCAAATATTTTCTCACATTTGGTAGGTTGTCTTTCCACGCTGTTAGTTATTTCCTTGGCTGTGCAGGAGCATTTTGTTTGATGTAATCCCCTTTGTTAATCCCATTTGTCTCCTTTTGCTTTCATTGCCTGTGCTTTTGGGATCATATTCAAAAAATCATTGTTCACACAATTTCATGGAGCTGAAAACCTGTGTTTTCTTCTAGTAGTTTTACTGTTTTACATCTTGTGTTTAGGTCTGATCCATTTTACTTTTGCATATATTGCAAAATAAGGGCTTCATTTCATTCTGCTGCATGGTGTATACATTTTCCCCAACATTATTTATTGAAGAGACTGTTCTTTCCCCATCATATGTTCTTAGCACCTTTGTTGAGAATCAATTGATTATAAATGTGTGGAGGGTGCTATATTTTGTTCTATTGGTCTGTGTGTCTATTTTTCATGACAGTATTTGACTGTTTTGATTGCTGGAGCATTGTACTGTTAGTTTGGTGTTTTTGTTTTGCAATGCTTGCAATCAAACCCAGGGCCTCATGCTTGGCTAGTGCTCTGCCACTGAACTAAACCCATGGCTCATGTCATTGATTTTTGAAGTCAGGTAGTTGATGCTTCCAGCTTTACTTTTTTTGTTCAAGATTATTTTGCTTATTTGGATCTATACATATTTTAGGGCTGTTCTATTTCTGTGGAAATGTCATTGAAATTTTGATAGGAGTTACATTGAATCTGTAGATTGCTTTAGGTAGTATAGATATTTAAGTGATATTAATTCTTCTAATCCATGAACACAGAGTAATATCTTTCCGTTTATTTGCATCTTCCTCAGTTTCTTTCATATATATTCAGTCTACTTAGTTAAATTTATTCTAAAGTATTTTTTTATTTTATTCTTCCTAAGCTATTATAAGTGAGATTATTCTCTTGATTTCTTCTTTGGGTAGTTGGTAGTGTATAGAAATGCTACTAATTTTTCTATCCTGAAACTTTACAGAATTTGTTTATTCTAACAGATTTTTGGTGGAGTCATTCTCTTTATAAGGTCAGTTAGTCTTCAAACAGGAACAGTCTAACTTCTTCTTCTTCTTCTTTTTTTTTTTTTTTTTCCTAATTTGGATGGCTTTCATTTCTTTCTCCTGTTTTTTTGGCTGCAACTCCTGTCATTATGTTGAATAGAAGTGGTGAGAGTAGGCATCTCTGTCTCACTCCTGATGAAAAGCTTTAACTTTTCACCATTAAATATGATGTTAGCAGTAGGTTTGTCATATATGACCTTTGGTATGAGACACATTCCTTCTGTAGCTGATTTGTTGACAAGGTTTCTATCATGAAAAAATGTTGAATTTTGTCAAATGCTTTTTCTCCATCTATTGAGATGATCATGTGATTTTGTTCATTCTGTTAATAGGGTTTGTCACATTTACAGATTTGCATGTTTATTAATTACCTCTTTCTATTCAAAAGATGGTAAGAAAGAAGAAGAAATAAGTTGGATGCAGTGGTGCACACCTCTGATCCCAGCTACTTGGGAGGATGAGGCAGGAGGATCACAAATTTGAGGCCAGTATCAGCAACTGAGTAAGACAGTGACTCAAAAGAAAAAATAAAAAGGGCCAGGGATGAAGCTCAGTGGTAGAGTACTCTAAGTTCTGTCTCTAGTACTGTGAAAAAAGAAGGAGAAAGGAGGAAGAGGAGGAAGAGAAGGAGGAGGAGGAGGAGGAGGAGGAAGAGGCATAAGAAATAATATGGTGGTATGAAAAATTAAAAGTACAGAACAAGAGATTTACATTTTAGATTTAGACCTCAAATATAAGCAAATACTTTAGATGGAAAGGTATTTAATGTACTAAATATGTTAAAAGACAAATATGAGATTTTATGGAGAAATCCAACTATATCCTATAAACATAAGGAGATAGCAATGTAGAAAATAAAAAAGTGGAAAAGGATGTATCTTGCAAATTCTCATCAAAAGAAAACTATGTTAACATTAAATAAAATAAACCCTAAGGAAAAAACATTCCTAGAAATGAAGAGTTACTTCATAATCATAAAATATTTACTCCATCATGTACTTCATTAAGTACAAATGAAAGTGGTAACATCATCACTACTGGTGGTACGTAAGTTGAAGTATAATAGCAGGGTATTATAAATACCATAAGTTGGGAATTTAAATAAAATGGACAAATCCATAGTAAAAGATAACATCAAAACAAATATAAGAGGAAATAAGATGCCTAAATGAATTCAAACCATTAAATAAATAAATAAATAAATAAATAAATAAATAGTCAAAACTCTTTCTAAAAATAAAACCCTAAGCCTAGATGCCTCACTGGTGAGTTCTACCAGATATTCAGAGAATAAACAATTCTATTATTTTACTAAATTTTCAAGATAATGGAAGAGGGAACCATGCTTCCTAACTTAGTTTTTCAAACTAGCAAAACCAAGAAAAAAAATAATAATAATAATGTGAGAAAAGAAAGCTACAAAACAGGCTTACTCATTAACATACAAAAATCTTACACAAAATATTAGGAAACCAAATATGGTAACATGTATAAAGCTAGTGCAATAACTAAGGTATGTTTATCTCAAGAATGAAAGTTTACTTTCACATTAGAAAGTCAGTATGGTAGTTTATCACGTTAATAATGAAATTGGAAAAGTCACATCATCATCTCCAGAGATATAGAAAAAGCATTTGATGAAACTAACATCCATTTAGGATTTCAAAAAGTAATTTTCAAACTGGAAATAGAGGCAAAAGTGTTTCTAATCGGATAAAATATACCTCCAGAATTCCTTCACTCATATTTTAATTTACTGGCTAATTTAAGTGATGATGCTG
Organism: Glaucomys volans; assembly: GCA_020662805.1. Lineage (NCBI taxonomy): Eukaryota > Metazoa > Chordata > Mammalia > Rodentia > Sciuridae > Glaucomys > Glaucomys volans. The sequence goes on from JAJEJO010002461.1 coordinate 129,957, forward strand.
AAAATTATTCCTTTGAGATTGAAGTATTTTACTTAAAGTTTGGGCCAACTTAGTAAGTAAAAGAAATAAAAGACGTGAATTTTAAAGGAAGAAACAACACCGTCATTATTTGTGGATGATATGAATGTGTATTTAGAAAATTCAAAGTTACCTAAAAATGAGTTATTAGATCTGGTAGGACACTTGAGTAAGTATACTGGACACAAATTCAACATGTAAATATTATTTGTATTATAGCAAAAACAACCATTTAGAAAGGGAAACTTTTGGATACTCTTAAAGTAACATAAAAAAAAATAATAAAATCTTGGAAACCTGACAGAAGTGGTGCAGGACGACTATAGGTCCATGTCTAAAATGTCTCTTTCAGACATTTAGGAAGATTTACAGTAGAGGGAGAACTGTCCTGTGTTCATGTACTAGAGAACTCAATATTGTAAAGGTATTACTGAGTTTAATACAGTCCCAATCAGAATCTCAGCAAGATGCTTGTAGAATTTGGATAGCCACTTCTGAAGTGTTTACACATATTAGAGAGCCAGAAATATCCAAGGCCTTCTGTGTGTGTGTGTGTGTATGTGTGTGTGTGTGTGTGTGTGTGTGTTACTAGGAATCAAACCCAAGGCCTGTGCATACTGGGTAAGCACTCTGCTGCTAAGCTACATCCCCAACCCTTTTTCAAACTTCATTTTGAGCAGAGTCTTGCTAAGTTACCCAGGCTGGCCTCAATTGCAATCCTCTGCCTCAGCCTCCGGAGTAGCTGTGATTACAGGTGCACACCACCACACTGGACTCTGGCATTTTTGAAGAACGAGAAAATGGAATTTAACTTACCCTACCAAATGTCAAAATATATTATGAAGTTTTAGTAAATACGACATTGTGGTCTTGGCACAGAGTTAGAAACACTGGGCTATTGGAACAGATTAGACAGCCCTAACTCGGGTCCATTCACACATATACAGGATTTACAACAGGAATGTTATTCAGAAAAGCAGGGAAGGGTCAGCCTTTGCAGTTAGTCGTGGTAGGACAATTGGGTTTCCATATGGTAAAATATTAAATGAGACCCATATTTCACAGCATACATGGAAATCAGTTTCAGGTAGATTATGGACCTAAATGTGAAAGGCAAAACCATCAAGCTTTTCGAGATATTGCTCAGGAATATTGGCTGCCCAGCACTCTGAAGCCACTATAAGCTGTGGCTGACCTGGCTTCCTTACCAGATCTTGTTCCTGCAGCTCCAGGTGGGACTGACAAACCAGGACACAGCCACAGCTGAGAAGTCAGTTTCATCATTGTCTTTGCTACCATCTCAGCTGCTGCCAAGAAACCTACTCCCTGGCCTTGGGGAGAGTTCTTCCTGCAGGATGGGGAGGTAGCTCCGCAGGGTAGTGAGAGGCCCTTCCTTTCTCTACCAGCTTCTTCTTCACTAAACCCACCCCTGTTTGATATCTCTCAAGTCTTTTGAAGTCCAACAGAACATCTGTAGCTCTTTCAAAAATCAAAGGTCTCATAATATTAAATTAACTTAAAAGATAGAAGAATTCTAAATTTGAAAATGGAAAATAAATGGTTATTTGTAGTACCACTCTGAGTGCAGAAAGATTTTTTTCATTCTTTTTCCTCTCAAACTCTTAACGCATGCTGTTTAGCATCCAAGTAAAATATCAGATCTCTAAACTGTACTGTTAACATTAGATAATATAAAAACTTACTTTCTATGTGAGCTCCAGACACGCACTAAGGTATACTTTCAAAAACAGAAGAGGGAAATGTAATATTTTATAAATGTGGGGGTGTTCTAGAGTTCCTCTTGATCCACATCTTCTTTGATGTTTAGTATTTTTAGACAATATTAAATTTTGCCAGTCTGAAGGGCATAGGTCATCTCTCTAAGTGACAGCAGTCAACATGAATTTGAGCTGTTGATAACAGTCCTGAAAAAATACCTGTGGACAACAGGCAAGTGGAATACCTCAAGTAGTGGTGTACCTTAAATGTGACAGTGCAGAGATTTCTGCTCCAGAGTTCTGGAGACCTGGAGAGCTGTTGTGTTCACTGCTCATGCTTCCTGTACCTTTAGATAACTGGTTATGATGATTGTGCTGTATACTTTGCATACCTGTGTCCTCAACATCATAGTGATTACCAGTGAGTCAGGAATGCATCCCTTTATTATGCTAGAATGGGAAAAAGAAAATGATCAGCCATTAGAAAAGTGCTGACTGGCATTCCAGAGCTGATCTCATTCCTTCTCTGTGTTTGGAATGCGCTGAGTTGGAGTTTATGATGAAAGTGGCATCCAGATTACTTAAGGCCATGGCAATACTGGCAACTGGCTCTGATTTGTGGCTACTGGAGCCTGTCATTGCTGACTTACCAGAGCCTCTGACATCTCCATCACAAGTGCCCCTGCATGCCACATGAGGCCTCTATTAACCACAGTCCAATCCACCAGCACCCTCTCCTCTGCTCTTTACTTGAGAAGATGCCAGAGTAGCAGAAGCTTGCTTTCATATTCTGGCTGAAACCCTGCATTTATTCTAAAAGCACGTTAGAAGCATTTGCAATGCATTATTGCCCTCCTCCCAAAGAATGTTTTTTACTCATCATCAAGGTCATACAGGTGTTCAAGGAACAATACATTCTTATTATGTGATAGAGGAGGAAATCCAGTGGAGGTCAGATTATTATAACCAAAAAAGAAACAACTAAAATATCTCAGTTATTGTTGAGAGAAAAGGAAAAAGTCTACAGGAAATAGCTGAGCACTTAGCTGAGAGATATGACCAAAGAAAAACAAGAAATATGGCTAGAAAGAAAAACGTCCTCCAGTTTTGACCCTCAAGGTCCTGTTCTCTGTTATAGAGATACATGAAGGCAGAATCACAGGGGATATCTGATAGCCTTCGACATTTGGGCAATGCCATCAAACAGGCTACTATGAAAAAGGACTGCGTATTGCGTAGATGAAAAGGACACAAAACCCACCTTTACTCTCAAGGACTACAGGAAAAGTCCTTTTACTTCTTTCAGAAGGAAGAGTGTAAACGCATAACAGAATTGGTGAATCAAATCACTGATACCTGGTATCAAAGGCACTGGATCACAATTGAAGCTAAACACAGCCAAAGGCTTAAACCTACATGTAGAAAAGATAAGAGGTGACACTATCTAATTTATTAAAGAAACATTTTGAATGAAAAAATAGTATCTTCATGAGTTGGGATTAGAAAGAATTTCTTAAATAAGACACAGGACAGTAACTATCAAAAAGGAAAAAACCTGAACCCAGTTTAAAAATGGACAAAGAACTTGAATAGATATTTCCTCGAAGAAGACATACTAATGGGCTACAGGTATATGAAAAGGTGCTTGACATTGCTAATCAGGGACATGCCAACTAAAACCACAATCTTATATCAACTAACATGTTAGGATGGCTATTTAAAAAGCACAAGATAATAAGTGTTGGTGAGGATGTGGTGAAATTCATTGGGTACACTATTGGTGGGCATGTGCTGCTGCTGGGGAATAACTGGAAATAAGCCAAGACTTTGAAAAGAGGCCAATCCCAAAAGACCAAAGGTTGAATGTTCTCTCTGATATGTGGATGCTAGCACCCACTAAGGGTGGGGAGGATAGGTGTTCAGTGGATTAGACAAAGGGGAATGAAGGGAAGGCGGGCTAGGAATGGGAAAGACAGTGGAATGAATCAGTCATAACTTTTCTATGTACATCTATGAATACACCATAGTGAATCTTCATGTCATGTACATCCACAAGACTGGGATCCTAGTTAGAATAAGAAATACTACATGTTTGTATAAATATTTCAACATTGATTCTACTGTCATGTATAACTAAGAAGAACAAATAAAAATAAAACTTGTATGGAAGGCACAAAAATATTTGGAATTGTCTATTAAAGCAGAATATGTACATATCATACCATATGATCCATATGACTTCAAGGTGGTAGAGCCAACCAAAATACAGGCACACATGCACCAAGAAACAGGAACAAAAATGTTAATAGAACTTCTGCTTTCCAGGTGTACATGTAGGAGCCTAGAAGTTGCTACTCCATCCTAACAAGTGAGAAACCAAATAAGCTGAATGATCAAATGCAAATCTTCCTTTCCCTGAAAATTAACACCAAGAGATAACCTTAGATCCTGTCCAAACTGGTTATCGGTTGAGAGGGAGAGCAGTAGATGGTGGTTCTTCTCAGTCGGAAGGGGTGTCTAATCATATTCTAACCTAGTCATTTGTCAATATTGTATAGAGAAACAATAAAGGAAGGAACTATCCCTTAAGAAAACCTCTCATCAAAGCATGTTTGTTTATTTTAGGTCTTTCACACCTTTCTACTGTTCCCAACCATTGAGCGAATGGCAGAGTCACCCAACGGCAGGATTGCCACTCCACTTCTGTGCTGGTTTCGATATGCACTCTATGTCACTGGCTACTTATTGCTTAAACCGTGTCCTGAGAAAATCAAGTCCTTGTTAATCAGAATGGCCCTTCAAGCAATGAACTTGAAGACGGAATTTTTACAGACAAATATATTACAACCATTCTGCCTTGGTAAGCACATTTTAAAAGGTTTATTTTATTGTTGAATAAGGAAATATTTACAGAAAATTGTAGGCAAAGGATGAATATTAAGCAAGCGATTTTTTGTTGAATTTTTCCCCCAAAAGTTTAAAATCAGACATAAATAAAATTAGAAACAGGAGTGAGAAAAGGGAGTTCTGTATGACAAATGGATAGAAAAGTCTCATCAAGCTTTAATTTTGCCTTCTGCTTCTGACTCTCCCGTCTCGAAACAGGTCTGTGCATAGCACATAGCATGTGTCAAGTCCTCATAGGAGCCCAACATATGCCCTGTTGGTTCAGTGTTTTGCAAAAACAGCCTAAGAAAACCAGGTCCACTATTCCAATCAAGTGGACGTTATTTCCTCCTTTAAATCTTGTGGTGAGTTTAAATTCTAAAAAGAATAATTATCACACAACAGCAATCAAAGGCAGGACTCGTGAATAAAGCTTAGCATCATCTCCTGTATTGAGAATGCGACTGGATCAAATGCACAGTGAATCTAAAAATGTCACCAGTCGCTGTCCAGTTGTATAGCTACAGATTGTATGTGAGGTGTTTCCCAAATATATAACTATCAACAGTCATCACAGATCCAAGGCTCAATATATTTTCTATATTTGTGCATTTTTTCTCTCTTCTCCCCAGCTCCCATTCTTTATTATAGACTTAACATAGGTGGGTGAATGGCTAAACAAACTGAGGTAGCCATACCATAGAAAGCTACTTAGCAATAAAAAGGAACAAACTCTTAACATACAAAAATGTGTAATGCATCTCCAGAGTATAATGCTTAGTAGAGAAAAAATATCCTCAAAGATTACATAAGTATGATTCCATTTTACAGCATTCTTTCAATGGAGAACAAATTAATGTTTGCAAGGGTTAAGGATGGAAAGAGGGCAAGGATGGACATGGGTGTGTTTATAAAAGAGCAATAAGAGAGATCCTTGCAGTGATGGAATTATTTTTTATTTTGACTGCAGAAGTGTCAAAGTCTTTGTTGTAATATTATATTTTACTTTTGCAAGATGTTACCTTTAGGAGAAACTGGGTAAAGGGTACATATATTTCTCAAAACTTACATGTGATTCTAAAATTATCTTAAATAAAAGTTGAATTAAAAATAAAAGCATTCATCAGCTGGGGGCTTCATTTTCCTCCCTGGGATAGGTATTTTCTTGATCCTGACTGCCTAAATAAGGGGTTCCTTGTCCTTAGGATATGAGAAGGTTGAGGACCTACAGCCTTAGGACTAAGGGCACATTCCATAGACAACTATTGTGCTTTCCTTATGCCTCCTTGGAAACATTTTCTAACTCCACTTCAGGATGTGGGATATAAGAAATTTTTATTTGTTCTTCTATTTACAAATGTCTAGGTAAAACAAACCACAATTATATATTTAGTGAATATATTATACATATAATATATAGTCAAATGCTTAATGTTTTTTATTTTAAAAAGGTGTTTTTATAAAGGTGTTTTTCCATTTGTCTACACCTAAATTATGAATGCCTCTTAGAGAAACAGACCCCAAAAGCTACGCTTGAAAGAAAGGAATCTTCCTTATAGTTGCAGTGATTGACCTCCAGCAGCCCCAAGTGCAAGAAGCAGGTAGCAGAGCAGGTTAGGCACAGGACACATTCCCCTCCCTGACCCAAAGCAACCAGAGTCTTCCAGCCATGTCATTGCTTAAGGAACATGGATTCCCTTTCCAACACAACCATAGTATGCAACATACAAAATATACTCTAAACCAGGCTGAACATTCTTCATCTCATTCTAAAAAACCAACCTGGAAATGAATAGCCCTCATTCTTCCATCCTTTCCTCCTCTGGTCTTCTAACCCATTGGCTCTAGATCTGACCTTCTGATACCTACCAGTCTGTGTAACTGGGTAAAGGAAAAGGAGACAAGAATTACCTGTCCTCTCTCTTCTTTGGGTTCTTGGTTCATTCTCTACTTGGATACTTAGTTCAGTCTTTTAGTAGTGACCCTAAGCTGATCATTAACTAAGTACCTCAAATATCCTAGCCAGCTCTTCTCACCTGTGTTCTCTGGAGCCCATGTCCCTCTGCCTCCTCTTAGCAACAGCCATCACAAAAGCAAGATTTGTCTAGGCATGCCCTAGCCATCCCTCCCAGCTAAGAGAGAGCTTAAAGCAGAAGACCTGACCCTTATAGATGATTAGTGGGCTCTACCTGAGCTTATCCCACAAATGGTGATTGTAACCAATATTCATACAGTCACATGAATTGATGGCATAATTTCAGGTTACATAGGTGAAGAGACAGGTTACCAAGGGAAAAGAAGACCAAGCCAGAGATCATTCCCAGTGGTCTTATCTGGTCCAACTAGATATCCCCCCTGCAGATCTCCTTTTTTGTGACTTGACTGTCATCTAGACAATGACCCTTAACCTGCCAACTTGACTTGTAGAGACCTTACAGTGTTTGCACATTATGTAATGTCTGTGCTTCAGGAGAAATCACACGGAAACAAATGGAGGAAGTTTGCTAATCCAAGTAGTGGATAATAAATCCTGCCCTATCTAGATAAAAACTATTCTTCTGTATCCTTTAGTTTATATACTCACATTTTTGTTGTTGTTGTTGTAAGCTCTGAAAAATTCAAAGAATCAAAATATTCAAGTATTTCAAAGCTGCTACCTTTTGACAAAGATGGCACATCCCTTCATGGAGATTGGCATGCTGTGGCATTAGTGTTCTTCTCCAGCGTGTGCGAAACATCATTTCCTACCCAGCATTCAGAGAAGAGTAACCCTAATTCAATTAGCATGCATTATAAACACTACCAGTGTTCACCTGTGTGACCTGTGTAACTAGATTGTTTTAAATGGTATTTTTAAAGAACTTTCATGGATTTTTTTCTCCTTAATTTCAAGTATGCAGTGTTTGCCACTCCATATTTTCTTTAGATGTTCTTTCATTTCATGAGAATTGGACTTTCCATTCAGACAACTAAATTGGATTTTATGATCAAAGCTAAAAGAAAATATATTTTAGCTCAACAGTATCACAGGTCAAATAATTAACTTTTAAAAATAGTCTATGGTCTTTTCATTAGGCTAAATTGATGTTTTAATTCCTTTCATTTACCTAACTAGAAAAGCATAGCACAGAGACATAGAAAATTCCTGATGGGTTACTTTGTTTAATATGTTCTTACAAAAGAAATTTTCATATTTTCCTTTCCTCAATCAATATGGAAATAACTTTTAAAAACATTTACAATGCCATCTAATGAACTGAACCATTTAATAAGCTGATAACACAAGTTTCACTGAAGAATCACAAATTTTTTAGAATATTTTTAACTCAAGCACATTAATTGTTTTGAATAAGAAGAAACTCCCATGCTACCTATTCTTTCACTTGTGTGAGAAACTCGTGAAAATCTGTTTATAAAACCCAACTGCAGCTTTCAGTGACTCATGGAAGATCCACCTCAAATTCAGGAGTAAAGGGGAAAACAAGGTGATTTGGTTTTTGTCCTTGTTTGGATCTAGGGCCAAGAATAATTAAATATGGTACTAGGAGATCATCTCTGATTTAGAATTAAATGTGAATATCCTACTGTATTTTCCTAAACAAATCTTATATTTTAAAATTATCTTTCGATCTAAAAAGTTGTAATATTAAAAAACATATATGGTATCCTTGCAAAGGTTGCATTTTTCTCTTGGGCAAATGCACTGTCACTTGGGTAAGTTATCTGTTTGCAGACTAAATGGATGATAATAATAACCAGAGTCCTGGCTTACAAAGAAACACATAATAAATTGAATGAATAATTAATATTTTTCCATATTACACAGAAATTTTACAATGGGAGAATTTCTTTTTTTATGTCTGATTTCTACATTGTTAAGAACCATGTTTGGCACCATTAGTAAATATGGAAAGCAACCTGGAAAAATATGAAGAATTGCTAAAGAAATTCCCCTTATTAAATGGCTTCATCCTAGTTTCTGAGCCTGTCTAGCCCTGGTAAATCTTTTGACAGGGCTTCCTATTTCATGGCTGTTTGAGTACCCCATCTTACTCTGGCAGCGGTGGTCTGCACTTCTTAGGTCTCCAGAATTTTCCAGTTTCATTATCTGTCCTCAACCCCAGACTTGCTGCCTTGCAGACTTGCTTGGCTCCAACCTTCCTAAACGCCCTCCCCCGTACCCAAAAAAATCTTGCCACCCTCAGAGATAGTCAGAAGCTGTGCAAGGAGGGGCTATCCTTGGAAAGTTTCTTTTCCATCAGCTACTACCACTTCTTTCTCTTGGAAAGCCCTAGATTTGTACAGATGTAGTCTGATGCCACCTTTTTCCCCCACTCCATTGACGGAATCTCATGGAGTTAAGCACAACAACCTCTGTGCTCCAAACAAAAACACCCAGAAAATTCAAAGGCCCTATCTTTATTTTTATCAGCTGGGATGAATTTGACTATAGTTAACAGAAAACTAAATCACAATGGCCAAAAGTGAGAGAGATCTATTTTTCTCATGCACCAAGAAATGGAGATGTAGGGGTCCAGGAGTAAATAACATACCCACAGTGCCATCAGGGCTGTGGGTTGTGGGTGCCTTTCCACTCTGTTGTCCTTAGCACGTAGACCTTTCCAGTGCTCAGCATCTCTTGTGTACGGGATGGCTCCTACAGCCCTGGGCCTCCTGTCTGACATTCCAACAGAAAAAAGGGGGAAAGGGAAAAAAGCAAAGGGCCTAATTCCTAATTAGGCTTTGAGTTATTCAGAAAGAGAAGTCCTCCTGCAGGCTCTTCCTGCTCTAAACTGAAAGCCAAACTGTCGCATCACTCCCTGTAAGGGATATAGAGAAGTCACATGTTGACTTTCCTTGAATCTTGTTAGAGGAAGTCAAGGGAAATGAAGAATTTTTTTAATTGGCTTTTGGACCATTACCTCATTATCTACTACAACCTCCTACAAGATGGGCTTGCGACTCATCTTTCATTTATTTAATCATGTACCAAACACCTCACTAAGGCAGTTAACTCCATTCCCTGTCCACCGTGATGAAAATCCACCACAGCCATGTTTCTCCAAAATGTCTTTGGGCTTCATAACCCTGGCAAGGTAAAACTTCAGACTAGGATCTACGGTGTGTTTCTTCGCTGTTGCTGGCCCTCTGCAAAGCATGTCTAAATGTACCTGTCTATGAGAGCCAATCTCAGTTCCCATGGTGGTTATTACATTTTTTTTTAAAGGGAGTTTAAAATAGAGCATTTTACTGTTTCACCTCAGTACTTACTGATGACTTCTCTCCCCAGCCACCCTTCCATCATGGAGGTGAATATACCAAACCCTTTTTCAGTTCACCAAATCTTGTAAGAACTACTTTTTAAAAGAATTATTTTTCCTTATAAATATCATGGTTTATTTTGGACATACAGACTCTGTTGGCCCTTATCTCATCACAGTGATGAAAGTTATAGCTCAGTCAGAGATCAGGAGTAGCCATCACACTTTACACTGCAGAATGTACACCACCTACAGTAGATTTCCTACTCCATGATTCTACCTGCCCTAATTACACTATGCCCGTCTCCAGTAACTCCCTTTGCTTTAGCACCAACTATCTTTTCTCCCCACTATGGTGACAAAGTCAAACCAACCATAGTATTCTACTATGGAATCTTACCAGTGATAGTAGACCACATACTCCTAAAATAGCAGGACACCTTTGCTACCTGTCTCCAAGTTCTGCTTTAGAAAGCTATTCATGCATTTCTTTAAAACCTTCCATTTGATCATTATCTGTGATTTTATTTGCCTCTATTTTGTCCCTGGATGCTAAGTGACTAGTGCTTATGTAGCCTAGTTTCTGGCTGGTCTCAACAGAAACTCTTAGACCTGCCCTCTTTCCTGTGATTATTCATCCCACATGTATAAAGTGCCTGCCAGCTTGGCTGTCAGTGTTGGTGTGCTTCAGCCTCCACTTCTGGCCTCCATTGTGATCTCAGGTTTTGCACCACTTCAAATGAGGCAGTAGGTTTATCCTCCCCACCTCCAAAAGTACTAGCCCCAATCTCCGTCAGTCCATTCCAATTTACTTCATTTAGCAACCCTTCTTTACAGAGACATGCTATAAACCAAACTGTCAAGCACAGGAGAAATAATGAATGAAATATAGGTCCTGCCCTTAAGTTACTGACAGTGCACTAGGAGAAACATGTGGAAAGTGTTTAACACAGTTAAGGCTCTCATAAAAATAGGGTGGTACTTTGAAAGAGAGATCATTCTACCTGATAAATAATAGAGAAGATAAGTAAGCTTGGACTTGAAGGTGACTTGGTATTTTTCCATACTGACAAAATGGCAGCAATATAGGTGACGGGATTAAACAGAAGGTAGCCTTCTGCTGTAGATTGTGTGCACTTGGAAAACTCAGTGACAACATTTGAACTGTGAAATGAATATCCTACTAGTCTTCCAACTTTAGACCCCACTCAGGTATTTCAAACCTTTTAGCCCTTATACTGTAAGTTTAAGTCACAAAGTAATATTTGAACATTAAACAGATTTCAGAAGATGGTGGTAGCCAGTAAAATAGATTGATTCCTCAATGAGTCCTTTTTTCATACCTATATTTTCATTTTTAATGCAACTAAAGTAAACAATTAACATTCTTTTGAATCATTCTTTCCTTCATGTTTTTGTTTCCATTATTCCTGGTACTAAACATTTCCTTCACCGTGGTGCTTGAAACTCTGAATTCTGCTGGGTTTCCAGGAATGCTGTTGACAGTCATTGCCAAGAGAAATGTGTTTTCCACTTAGGAAATTACACTTCTATTTGGTATTATTATTTCTGACCACTGTGTTGCATTAAGAGCATTTCTGAGGAATGACAAAGATGGCTTCCTAAGAGCAATTACTGGAAAATAGACTCATGTTTTGGTTAAGTGGGGAGCCGGGGGAGTGTACTTATATGGGAAATTACCAAGAAAAAAACAAATAAGAGTAGTAATAAAGGAATGGGGTACATTTCCTGATGAAACTTTTGTTTTCAGAAATATAAGACTCCCAACAAGTTATTTGAATTTTAAGTTTAGCAATGACAGAAAAAATGTTTAACACAAAAAAGTACCCCATGAACTATCTCAACACAATCTCCCCTTACCTGCCACCGACTCAAGATCCACTGCCTAGATCTGAGAATCGCTCCTTAGCCTCTTACTCCATCTCCCCAATGCATCTGTTCTCTTGACATCTACTGATGCTATTTAGTTTTGCCTGGTTTTGAATTCTGTGTCACTTGTTTGTCCCTTTGTGTCTGGCTTTTTTCATGCAGCAGAGTGTGATGTCCATCTGTTGCCTGTGGCTTTAGTTCTTTTCATTTTAATTGCTCTGTAATTTGCCATTGGTTGAATTATACTTGAGTGTATTAATTCTGTTGTTGATGGTGTCTGGGTCATTTCCAGTTTGGGACTATTTAAGCTAATACTGATCAACATATGCTTTTCCCAGGTTCTGGTTGTTTATCACATGATTGTACTGATCAATACTTAGCTGAAACTGAATGAGAACCCCTGCAGATCTCTGGAGCTTTCCCTCATTCATGGCAGATCTCTCCTCCCCACTATTTTACTATCAAAAACTAAAGCATTCACTGGTTGCAATGTCTCACACCTGTAATCTCAGCTTGGGAGACTGAGGCAGGAGGATCTCGAGTTCAAAGCCAGCCTGAGCAAAAGCAAGGCTCTAAACAACTCAGTGAGACCCTGTCTCTAAGTGAAGTACAAAATGGGGCTGGGGATGTGGCTCAGTGGTTGAGTGCGCCTGAGTTCAATCCCTGGTACCTGCCCCCAAAGAAAAACAAAGCAATCACCTCCCCAGACTATCAGTCCTTGTTTTAAAATGTATCTGGAATTTGTTTCAATCAGATATGGTAAAGTAATAGACATGAAAACAACTGCCTTTGAAAAAGAAGTTAATTACTTACAGTTCCCAGGAGGAGAAGGGGGCATGCCACATGAGGCAGGGTTAGACAGGTAAGCACCTCATTGGGTCAGGAGGCAGAAGGAACCTAGGCAAACATGGCCCAGGACCTTGGTTATGGGTTCCCAGGGAAGGAATGGGTGAGGCAAGTTGAAGATGGCTAGTTTGAATAGTTTTGGCAGGTTCTAGACTGTTGAGATGGTTCCAGTTGTCTGGTTCCTGGCCCTGGGATGATTCAGAGCAGGGCAAACACTGGCTTGCTGGCTTGTTTGCTCGAGGAGTATGGGCTTTGGATTGGTTGGCTTGCATGTACATGGAAGGCATGTTCACAGGGTTAGCTAACCCTGAGAGAGGTAGTACCCCCTGGTCAGCAAGGCCCCCAAGATGTCAGTGCATCATAAAATGTATATTATAAAAAAGGTGATTCATGCTCTGCTCAACTCAGGGAGATCACCAAACTCTGTGTGTATTCCTCCTTCCTGTACCACAGCCTGAAGACTTTTCAACACAAACAACAATATAAGACAATTATAAGAAACTTATAAGTTTCACTTTTCTCTAGGATCATTGCCCAATATCCAATGTCTTGAAAATCTTTTTTTAAAAATGCATTTTATTTGTTGCTCTAGTTTTATACAGGAAATCAAATCCAGTCTCTGTCACTCCATTTTGTTCAAAAATTGAAGAACTATGTGAGGCCATTCTCCTTTTTTTTTTTTTTTTTGGTACAGGGAATCTTCACTAATGGGTTGTACTTTTCCATCTCTGAAAACATCTTTATTTCATAGAAACTTAACACATATCTCAAATTTCATGAGGAAGATTTTGTTTTATAAACAGCTTAAAATTCATAATCTTTTTATTAACAGTGATTGAAGTTTAGTTATTCCTTATCTTAACAAAAGTTTAAAATGCCAAATACACAGTATTTAAACCACACATTTAATGTCATAACACATTCACATATATAGATGTGGGACCTTGGGAGGCATCTCACATGGCTGCCATTACCAAGGTTAGGCTTCCTGCACCCTGCATCAGAGCCTTACCTGGCATCACCACAGTTCCCAGGAGACATTTCCATTGCATTTACAGTCCTCAGTGTTATCAGTGAGGCTTTAACTGAAAGTTGGAGAACATCTGACGTGAGTACTCATTACTAGTCACCTAGTTAGAGTGTAAAGCGAAGGCCTCCATTACCATAGGACATCCCCCCAAAGGGAAACAAGTACCAAATTCAACACGTGATTTAGGATTTAACTACATATATATACATAGGTGTGTGTGTGTGTGTGTGTGTGTATATATATATGTGTGTGTTTGTTCTCAGTGGACCTTTATTTTCTTTCTTTATTTATTTATATGCAGTGCTGAGGATGGAACCTAGGGGCTCACACATGGCAGGCAAGTGCTCTACCACTGAGCCACAACCTCAGCCCTGCTTTTGCAACATAATTCTTTTTACTGTCTATACTTGCATTTTCATAGGAGAGCTAAATAAGAATATGTTGTTCTACATTTTATACTTCTGATATAATTAATATATATATATATATGCAAAACAAATTGATTTATGAACATCACTGGTCAGCTGGAATCTCTGTAATGGATCTGGAAAGATAAAAGTAAAATGTTTATGATTACAGAGTAATACTGTTGGTGGTCAGAGTGTTTTGTGTTGAATTTCAAGTGCCCAGAATTGCAATGAGGACCTTCTACCTAGGAGAAAAGGTAGACAATATAAGTCACTCTTGCACAAATTAGGATTGCTCCTGAGGTTCTTCTGTCACATACAGGAAAATACTGTGCCTTCACTCCTTGTAATATGGCATTCAGTCCTTTGGTAACAAGAAAGAAATCAGACCCTCTATATCTGCAGGGAACGTAGGAGAACCAGTTATATCCACCTATCTTGGCTAAATGGGGCCTTCACTAAAGATAAGTATCTTTGCAACTTGTGTTGAGAAATGAGGAAAATCTTAGCCGGGACTAGCCTATCTGTGTCACACTCAGTGATAGCCACATTACACAGGAGAGCTGGGAAGCAGATCGCTGTCCGTCAGGGCCTGCTGTAACAGGAAAGAAGCTTGTCATTCTGACTGCATCTACAAGGGAAAGCTTTCTACCTATCCATGAATGAACAGGATATCTCATGTCCAGGGACAAGGACCTGACTCTCAAAATGTCAAGGCTAGAAGAGGAACACAAGAAAATGCTTTTCCTGAGTAGATGTTTTACAGATCTTGTATTTGCAGGGGGATACCATTACCAGTTGGAAGGGAGGAAGAAAAGGGAGAAGAGAAGGGAGGACAGGGATTCCATCAACTAGAGATAATCACCATTATTATTTTATTGTTCATATATCTGTACCCCATCTCTGTCTTTATTTATAATAGGATCATACTGTATCATTTTATAATCTGCTTTTTGCAGCTATTGTTACTCTTAAATATGTATTTGACATCCTATATTCTTTAGTATAATTTAAATAGGTTATGTTTAATTAAATGAGTGGATGGACCATAATTTATTAGCCAAATACCTGTTGCTTTATTGGGTTATTATCAATTCCTTGGATTCTATTACAGTAATACAGAGCACTGACGTTGGAAGAAAGACTTCAGAGTCTTGCATTCCATATCCTTAGTGTAAAGCTGTGACTAAACAGCCTGTCTTGATTTAGGTTAGACCAAGAAAATGCAGAATATTTACCTCTATGTATATTTATTCTAATATCACAAATGGACAAGAATGATAAAATCTCATTTTGGGAATTATATAATGGCTATATTTAAGATGTTTAAATGAAGGAAGCAGCTTGTTATTATACACTTGATATAAAATAAATAAAAACTACTTAACTGTAAAGTGTGCGTGGGTGGGGATTATCTCTTTGCATCCACCTGTGCCTAGGACATAGTATGTGCCCCATCATGAATAAAGAAACTAGCTAAAGCAACAATTAATATAATGTAGATGTTTTTAGGATCACTGTAGGAATTAAAGAAGTTAATAAGTTGTTTCTAAAACAAAATAAATCTTTTTTAAGTCAAGACTTGTCTTTGAAAAGAGCTAATTAATCACAAATACTTGCCTTCATTTCATTCTAATATTTGATTAAAATTATATCAAAGGAATTTTTGAGGATCATGAGGGAATGATGGAGAAGTCCTTCGCTAACAAGAAATTTCAGTGAATTTATGGAAGAGAGTGAGCAAGAGTAGGGGAGGTTATGAAGCACGGTCCAGGGGAAGAAGCACTCATGGCCCCGCTGTCTAGTACAGAAGCCACCAGTCACATGCAGGTGTTTGCATTGAAATGAATTATGATTACACTAGAAATTTAATTCATCATCACACTGGCCACATTTCAAGTGGCCAGTAGCCACATGTGATAAGCATCTACTACATTGGACAGCAGGTACAGAACATCTCTGTCATTTCATCTTGTGTAGTTCACTTGTACAGCACTGGCTGAGAAGATGGCAAATGCAGCCTCAGAAAGAGCCCATGTCCCCCAAGACTCCCGAAAAGTTGAGACTTCAAAGTCCAAGTACAAAAAGGAAGATGAGCCTGAGAAAGCCTCTGCAAACAGGTCCATCAGGCACTCACCCCACCCCGCCGTTTTGCACAGTCACATATCGTCCAAATTAAAACTTCATTAGAAGGGGCAAAAGATAAAAGTGAGGTGAAGAACCGAACAATAGAACAGCAACAAAAGTTATATATCAAAACAGGAAAGAGAAGAGCAAGTAAATGAGAACAATGAAAACCTAGAGAAAACAGTTATTAACAATACAAGCAATTTCCCAGAACTGAAGGTCACAGTGAATTGACAATGACCCACATTGTGACACATCATCATAAAGTATGAGAATCATGAGCAATATGCAGGAGGTCTTAAACACTTTAGAGTGGCACACACACATGCAAATACCTTCAAAGGAAGGCGAATCAAACTGACACTGAACTTCTCATCAGTGATGGCAGTTATTTAAAGATAGAGGAGCAGATATCAAAAACATCTTGAAAGTGAAGGTTACTTTGCTTATTTTGCAATCAGTATAATGGAACTAATGCTCATTAAATAGTCTTAGAGATCTTTTAAACCTATGTTTAAAAAATAACCATTCTTTGTAGTTCTTTCCTTTTAAAAAAAAAATCACCAGTATCATTTCATGTTAGTAATCATATGTAGTTCCTCTGGCGTACATGATTTATCTATAACAATTGTACTTCAGATCCTTAAATCACAACAGTGCAAATTGTTGGGCACAATTGCACGTGTCCTATAGTGATATCTGACATCAAGCTGTTGGATAACTAAACTTCGCTATTGAGAAGCCAAGCAGGGTTGAGAGAAGGTTCTTTTGAAGGACAGGCTCTTATTTTCAGAGACTCTGCATGTCACCTGTCTTACATACCTCTCTTAGACTCACAAGTGTGTCATATTGACACACTTGTGAGTCTAAGTTTGGTTTATAGAAAAGGGATGTAGATTAATTGATTAAAATTAATTTGACATTTGTGTTTGCTCTACATATTCTAAGTATTTGTCTTTTTATTTTATAAATGTAGCTAATTCTGCCTACCTCGGAGGCCAAGAAATGATGCAGGTGGTGAAGAGGGATGATGAAATCATAAAGGAACATTTATCTAAGGTAATTACTTTATGGATGAAAGAAGATAAGGAGATGGGTGTAAATATTTACTGATAATGAAAAGTTAAAATCTGCAAAACCTCAAGAGTTCTACTTCTAGTTCAAATTTGTGTTATCCTTGAGAGTTGCACAGAGTAAGTAAAGCTGATTGCATAGTTACTTAAATATATTTTGTACCTGTTTTTGTTGAATTTACTTTCATAATCAATATTTTTCTGTTTTAACAATGCATTGAACTGAGAAGATTCAGTAACATTTATGGAATAAATGAGTTATGTTAAAACATAATAAAACTGGAAGAAAAAAAAACTAATGTGACATATGACCCAATGACCAGTAAGCCTATCTTTCTGATTCTTCAGCACATTGCAGTAGTCTTATTCTGACACAAAGAATAGTTTCCTAAAATATTCAGCATTTGCAAGTTATTCCTGCAAATTCTAGACTCTTGCACAAACACATTTAGAAACACCAATCTCTGAAACTAGAAGACCACCCTGGTTTAGAATATGTCTCAGTACCCTCAAATTTTGGGTGGCTGTGGCAATACTGTGGCAACATTTGCCTGTCTGTCCGTCCTGAATAGACTACAACTGCACTCTATTTTTGTGTTGTCCACAGTGCTAGGGATCAAACCCAGGGCTTCGTGCGTGCTTAGCAACTGAGCAACACCTGCAGCCCAGAGGTGTGCTGTTTAATATGATAGCCACCTACCACATGTGGTTTTTTGCAGCTTGCTAAGATGAGATGTGCTATAGGGTAAAGTACACATTGAATTTCAAATACTTAGTATCTGAAAAGGAAAATATTTTATTAATATTTTATATTGATTACATGTTGAAATGATGATATTTTAGATATATTAGATTAAATAAAATACATTATTGAAAGTGTTTCCATCCATTCTTTTATACAGTTATTAGAAATCTCTTAAATTGCATATGTGCCTTGCCTTATCCTTCTGTTGGACAGCACTAATCTAGAGCTTTACAGTTGGTGCCAAACAATGACATCTGCTGAGTGCACTAAAATTGTCTCTGCTGAGTAGCCATCTCTTATAGGGCCCAGACCCTGCAAGTCAAATTTTAGATATTCTACTGAGTTTAGAATCTCTTTATAAACAGAGATATTTGATCTACACTTGCCTACATTGTTAACCCATATTTCTTTAACCTCCCAATATAATTTTCCTAAAGCTAGAATGAAAATGTTCTTTAAAAAGTTTTCAGAATAGTGAAAACATTCACTCAGAGAGAAGACAATCTGGCTTTGTCTCACAAACATAGTGGCCATTGAATTTCTTAAGTAGCAGTTGTCTAGAGAAAGAAATTTTGAACCAGAAGCAAGCTCTCACTAACTGAACAAAGAAGTATGGGGCCTCAGGAGAACCCTATCTAACTAGTTCCAGCCATTGAGGGATGTAAAAATACAGGAAAATAGTATTTTATTTTTCAGCTAAATTGTTAAGTGAGTCTGCTTCAAAAATGCATTTAGGTTCTCCAGGTTGGAAGTTCATAAAAACAATTCAACTCCCACTTAATAACAATACTGGCAGATGCTCACTTCCAAACCTCACACTTGCAGAATGACTAGACCCATCCTGTGTCAGAGCCTGTCTTACCACCTGTGGAAGCCAGCTGCTATTAGATATTCATCAGTTCTGGATTCTGTTTGTATGTTGTGCTTAGAAAGAGGTCAAAGAAAGGTGCTAACTTATTCCTGTGCTAAGTTAAATCCATATGCACGTGTAATCATTCCCAGATAGAGGTCTGTTCATGGCAACTATGTCAGGGATGTAAGCTTACTGAAACTGTTATGGGAGAAATATGGGGGTATAATGGTAGATGGCAGACATTTCAAGGTTAGTATTAACACACAGTCAGAGAAATAAACTTTTCCAACTCCAGAGGAGAGTTTGGTTTCTAAGACAGCATTAAATGTACTTGTAGAATTTTGGGAAACAGAGCACTGTTTAGTTTAATGGTTCACAACTACCTTGCAATTCATTGATTATGCTTTCTGCCAGCTAAATTTGAGCTCTCCACTCAAATGTACAATTCCAATTCTTAAGTGAAACTAGGTACAGAGAGGCAGGAAGTTTATTGCAATTTTTTGTTTCTGTAATGAAAAAGAGGAAGCATGCTGTAATTTAATATTGATAAAAGTCAAATCAACATAACATGTCCCAGTATGCTTGAGAAAATAAGGAAAGTTAACAGGATACATGGTTCTAGGAAAAGAGTGGGCATTGCCTCCTGCGTTCCAAACACCCTGGTAATTAGTCAAACTTGAGTTGTTTTAAACAACTCCTGAGATTTGAAATATCCCAAGTTTAGTTATTCTGGTTAAAGGATACCCTATCCCCTTTCCACCTAAACAAAGGCATTTAGGAACTTCATACCTATCCAGGGCTGTCCAAGTGGAACAAGGTTTTGAGCCACAAATTGTCGCAAAAATCATTCCATAATATCTCAGTTATTCAACCAAAAATAGTTCTGAAATATGTAACTGCGTGCCACATAGCCAGAAAGCCACAGGAAAGTTAGTCTAAAAATAATCTATTGTACCCTGCAGAGGCTTTCTGATTCTTTCCCCTCCCATAGAAAGCCAGCATGCTATAATCAGAAGGCATTGGTAATAAATTCAAATTTTGCCCCACTGGATTTGCATTGTCCACATGAAGAGGGATTTTTATAATCTTCAGAAAAACTGACCTTTTTAATTCTAAAAATATCTACTGAGCTGATTTTCTTCCTTCCAAGGCCTAGAGACTTTAAAAGCAGCATTGGACTGTTGTGTCTATTTGCAGTGCTTCAATGCCCAGTACTTACTTTCCTTTCCTGAAGCCCATAGATCATACTCAGAGTTGTTTCCAGGAGACTGTACCATGGTTTATGGCATCAAGGATTGTTATTTCTCACCTGACTAAATCCTATTTGTACTTCAAAATTTGGTTCCATGTGGGGAGGGGAAGAATAGAAATCCATTGGATTAGACAAAAGGCAACGAAGGGAAGGAATGGGGAGGGTAATAGGAAAGACAGTAGAATTAATCACACATAACTTCCCTATCCTTCCTTGTACATGAATAAACAACCAGGGTAACTCCACATGATATACAACCACAAGAATAGGATGCTAATTAGAATAAGTTATACTCCATGTATGTACAGTATGCCAAATTACACTCAAATGTCATGTGTATCTAAAAAGAACAAATAATAGTAATAAATAACTTGGCTCCATTGTCATCTCCAAGAGGCCCTCCCCAGCCCTGGTTTTGGTAAAATGTCCCTCCCTTGGACTCTCATGGTTGCATATGTAAATTGATAATATTGTGTTTGTCACACAGTATTTAAATAGTCAGCCTTCCCCTCTCTCCCACCTTGAGGTAAGGAACTGTGTTGTCTTCATTTTGGGATTCCCCTGGGACCCAGCACAATTCAGAAGACCAGATAAAAAATCAATAAACATATGCTACATAGATGGATAGGGCAGGACATCAATTGGGAATCCTTCAGAGTATAGATTCTAAACTATTTTGTACCAATGGTCTCTTTGTATGTGAGAGATATGTGAACCCCTTCTCAGAATAGTTTTAAGGGCATAAAATGAATAAAAGATGCTACAAAAGTCATTTATACTAAAATATAATTATCAAAATATTTTTAAAACTGAACTGATTTATCAAGGTGTACATCTTTATAACACATTGAATAACAAAATATAGAATTGCTATGGCAAATTTGTAGTGATAGGTATAATTAACTCTTTAGCAATCTGCAAGTTTACTGTGATTTTAAAATATCCCTAATTTTTATAGGTTACAAAAGGTAGGCATTACTAATACCAGTTTGTTGCCTGTATTTGTAACTAAGGGAAATGTCAGATTATAAAATTTAATTAAAATTAAGATACAATTTTTTCCCTAAATTGACATAATCCTGATCCACAAGTCATGGACATACATAGGCCTATAGGCCCCAGGTAAGGAAGCCCTGCATTAGAAAAACTAGAAAAGGTTAGGTAACATGGCATGGTGACTTGGCACTGGTCTGAGAACAAGCCGTGATGTGCTACACCGAAGAGATCAAGTTGTTGGGGAACCACTGGAGGGTCCAGGCAAGGAGGAAACAACCAGGGTGATATTCAGAATATTTGACAACCACATGACTTAGCCCCTGACCAGTCAGAAATGCGCCAGGTGTGAACAGCCTGTGCATCTTAGTTGGCCCTCGGGATGTGGTGAGATGAACAGATGAGAAGGAGTATTTTAGGGAAAGTGTGTGGCAGAGTATTGGGACATAATGAAATTTTAGGTGAGAAGACTTATTTACAAGGCTTTTATAAGAATGAAAGCAGTGGGTCTGGGGATGGAAAGATTTAGAAGGTGTAATCAAAGGCACTTAGTAAAGACAGAATGTGAGGGAATGCTGGTGGAGGAATCTAAGATTATTCCTCTGTATCTGGATTGGCACTAAGGAAAAACAGGAGAAGCAGCCCCAAGTTGTGGGAGGTGG
Source organism: Glaucomys volans (assembly GCA_020662805.1). NCBI lineage: Eukaryota > Metazoa > Chordata > Mammalia > Rodentia > Sciuridae > Glaucomys > Glaucomys volans. The sequence goes on from JAJEJO010002461.1 coordinate 151,718, forward strand.
TTGAGAGTAATTAATTTGGTACTTGTGTTTGAGATCCCATGGGCCAGCCAAGGCTGCAGATAGCTGGGTATATGGAGTAAAGCTTAAAAGAGGAGTCTGCGCTGAACTTAGATTTGGACATGCTAGGCCTTTAGAGGAAGGCATGAGCATGGATAGTGGCAACCTATGGAAATGTGCAGTGTAAGGAGAGATGACATCAAAGACTGATCCTTGGGGAACCCAACATAAGGGTTGGGAGGAAAAGGAGTTGGTGAATAAGATGGGAATAGAGGGGGAAGGGGCATAGTTGAGAACCAGGATGGAATAAACCGAGGGAAGAAAATCAACTGTACATTTTCACCACTCCAGTCCCAATATGCCTGAGAGCCTCTGGGGCCTGCTCTGCTTTATAAGGCACCTGGTGTGTCCAAGGCAACTAGGAGGTCAGCATTCCCTTGTTCTGTCATTGTTCTAAACTAAAAGGGAATACATGTCTCCTTCACAGAAAAGTGAATTGGCATTTGGTTATAAACTTGAAGTTTTCATTTAAAACTCACTTAGGAGGGAAATTCTAAACTGCCGTGACCATCTTTGGCCCAGGCTTATGGAAACAGCTGGTGTATGCTACTTTCAGACTGAATCTGAGTATCACTGTCACTCCGTAGGAGTCTGAAATTTTTCTTAAAGAGGACACACGAGGCGTAGCTTTTGCGTGAAGGTGGGCAGAGGTGGAGTGACTGCCTTCAAGGAAGTGCTGCCCCTGCCCCAGAGGGCCAGGCCAGGGCCGCAGTGTGGCATGGGAAAGGGGTAAAGTGTCCTCAGAAACAGGAGCCCACTGTAGTGGTTCTCTCCCCATCCTCCTTAGCCAGAGGTGCCTGTTGCCTTTGGGAAGAACCCGCATGCCATTGCTTGCAGAATGGCCATGCAAATCCTTCTGACATGCACGTGTCCTGCTTGGTGGAGCACAGGAAGTGCTCCCTGGACCAGCTAACCAGGGCTGCCTTTCTGCCAAGCCTTGGTCTGAAACGGATTGTGTTAGTTCTGCCTGTTTAATTTGAAGCCTGTCCAGAATGTTATAATCATCCTGGAAGCAGATAGGTTTGTTTTTATCTTGATCATTTTGACCTTGAGAACTTCATTTGAGACAACTGTATTGACACACCCTTGGGTTCTCCAGTGGAGCCTGCTTGAAAGGAAGTGAGTGTGTTGGAGAGCAGAGTCCATGAGAGTCTTCAGTGCCACAGCCTAGATTCAAATTCCAGCTCTGCCTCTTAGTTATGGGACCTTGCTTAAGTTACTGAACTTCACTGTGCCTCCTTTTTCCATCAATAAAATCATTTAATATTAGTATCTGTTTTCATGCAGTGGTTCCAAAAGTATAATGCTATAATTCAGACTTCAGGATAGTGTCTGGCATGTAGTAAGTATTCAATGAACATTTGTTATTACTATTATAAAGTTAGTTATAGCCTGCATATATCTGAGTACTTTTGAAAAAGAATATTTGCCAAACTTTTCCTTCCCATACATACTTCCTTCCTAGATATTTTCAGGTGTAATGAAAGATGTGAGTGCTATTAAGTATTAGCCAAGAGACCCTGGAATGCCCAGTCCCATTCTACTTCATAGCCACTGCTCCCTCTTCAGTGCCTAAAGGAGCTCTCTACAGGAACCTTCATGAGAAGAAACACAGTAGCACTAAATTTTTACCAGGACTTAGTCCAGTACCCCAATGCAAAGAATTTGATGAACTGAACTCAGCAATTTCTCAGTTAGTTAAGTAGAACATTCCAGCACATCTGCCACTTTCCTGAGGCATATAACCAGTGAGGAACAGAAATAGAGGAGGATAAATTGACTCCCAATACTTTGTACTCAACTGCCTCAGCAGAGGTGAGTAGACACCTTGGATCAGCTTCTTACTGCAGTCTCAGGTAAGGAGAAAGTGAAGCTAATCACTAAGTGACTTCATGACTTCCATGACAAAGGGGAGTGAATTCTGGCCCTGGACACAGTAGCTACACAAGAGGAAAGGAGCCCCACGCTGCCTGCCTTTGGAAATGTGGAGAAGGTAGGAATGGCATCCTTTCTCTTGACCTCTCAAAGTCAGGCAGAGGAGACAGTTCCTTACTGAGCATCTGTGTCATCCTCTGGTCATCAGAGCCACCAGAAGATGGTCCAGGCAGGGCCCTAAAGGGACCAGCTCCTGTTCCTTTGGTACCTCCATTCCCCTGTTCCCTGCCTGCAGAGGGAAGCAGGCTTCAGTGACTGGGAAGGGTTATGAAGGCCTCTATCTTCTTTGGAGATTTTAATTCTTATTTTCTCAAGAGTGGTAATTGAACCAGGTAAGGATAAAAGGAAGAAAGAAAGTAAGTTAAATTGAAAATTAAATGCATCTCCCTTTCTTGCTCAGAAAGACCACAGTGAAATTGTAAAGCATTGTAGCTACTTGTGTTCCTGAAGAAGTAAGAATAAAATAAAGGAGATGCTTATACTACAGAATAGGTTTCCTTTAATGTCACAGAGTTGAGGCCTGGCTGTTTTGGGCTCTGGTGGGAGGGTGGAAGCGGAAACCTGCTGCTATCATCCAGCCTGTTCTCCTCTGCACCAGAGAACCTAGAGTTTGTACCTTCCAGCCCTGGAAAGTTGGAAGGGATGACAACAGGGAGATGGAGGCAGGACAGAGGTCTAGCTGGGAAATAGTAGTCTGCCTTAGTTTGGGCCTAGAAGTCCCTCCAAGCCCCATGAAAGGCTTGGTCCCCACCATGGTACTATTTGGAGGTAATAGAACTTCAAAAGATGGGGCCTAGTGGAAGGTCTTAGGTCATGGGGGTGGTATGCCCTCAAAGAGAATAGTGGGAATCCAGCCCCTTCCTGTCTCCTCACGTTCCAGCTGCCACGAGGTGAGCCATTTCCTTTACCACACGATCCCCGCTGTGATGTGCTGCCTCATCACAGGTCCAAAGCAACAGGACCAATCAGTGGTAGACTAGAAACTGTCAGCCACAATGAACCTTTTCTTTTTATAAGTTGATTGTCTTGGGTATTTGTTACACTGATAGGAAGCTAACTAACATAGGCCTTCTGATATGGATACTAATTTGATGTGTTGGTAAGCAACTGGCTTCTTTGTATTTGACCTTTTGCTTCAAAAAACTTGGTCTAGTGGGAGCTATCCAGAGAAGGAAAGGAAAAGCAGAGAAGACAGGAATGACATCTTTTTCCTTGACCTCTCAAAGTCAGAGAAAGGAGACCAAGCTTCTCACTGAGCATCTGCAATATCCTCTGGTCACTCTTGCCAGTGTCAACCAACTATTTGTCCCATCACACACATGACAGCTCAGGACATGCTAAAGAAATCAACACATAACCCTAGCAGCAGCCTGCTGATTCAGCACCCTGGGTGCTACAGATCTTTGTAGTATGCCAAGAAAGGGTGCAGACCAGGCAAGCAGTTGTCCTAGCTGCCACCAGAGTGAGAAGTAACAGGCCCTGGGCACAGGTGCCTTCCTGCACTTAGGAAAATTAGTGACCAGGGATACCCAATTGACACTACAGCTTAGGTGCCAGATCTTACAAGGGAATGTAGGTTTTACTTTTTAAGTGGATTTAAAGAATCCACTCCATGAACTGAGTCTTAGTGGCAGTACATCCCCTGAGGACAGGGGATGTACTCTCTGTTTATTAGGTTGATGACTTATCTTCCATTCATTCTCTTTCTTCATAATTTCTGGAAATACACACACGCTTTTGCATGAGGTTTAGAAAATGTTTAATACCTATGTTTTTCTGATCCTGCCTCATGTCAAAAGTAGCTTATCAGAAGAAAACATATTTTCTCGAAGACTAATTGAAAATCATGTGACTGCTTTTTCCTCTGACCTGGGAACAATTCCCACTGTGGAGCAGAATGTAGACAGAATCCCTGCCCCACCCCTCCAGCACATAGTCTGTCTGGGAGGCCCTTTTTCCCATCTGTCAGGCAGTCACCCTTTAAGACTGCCTACTGTGTGTAAAGTTCTTCCTGTGTTTAGTCTCCTAATCTCACCACTAGCCCACAGATTAGCTGTTTTTACCCCCACTTTACAGATGAACAAATAGGAAGGCTGAGCAACTAGTTCAAGGTCACAGTGCTAATAAATGGCAGAACCAAGGTTCCAGTCTGGGTGGGTATGACCCCAGCCCAGCTCTTAACACTGCACTGGCCCACCATGCCCTCTCCCTGTCCTGTACAATGACTGTATTTTCATAAACCCCTCTGTGCCAGTGTAAGTAAAGTTACTTCACCATACTGTAGTGTAAGAGCACCTTGAGAAATCCTTTCACTCTGAGACGACACCCAGAAATGACATTGCCCACTCTGCTCAGACCTGTGCTGATCGTGAACCAACTGCTAAAGACTGCCTGAAGGAATGAAGCTCAGTTCATGCCAGACTTGGCTACATGGTGAATTATGATCTACAGAGCTTCTAAAATTCAGTTTATCCACAAAGTTAACAAAAGAAAAAAATACATGAGTACATACATACACAATTAACTGTGAAAAACTACCCTATTTCAGACTTGCCATTCCTATAATACCTATGGCCCCATTGGCCTGTTGAATAGAGAGGAATAGATATTTTGGTGTGACTTTTTTTGTTGTTAATATTAAGATGTTAGTATGTCATTGAATGGGTTTTGTTAGTTACTAGCCAAATCATACTATGGTTTCTAACATTTCTTTGTTCTATTAGTATTGAATTCTCTATTAGTAACGCATGAAAGTCAATAACTCCAAGTAGATATCCAAAGCTTTGCTGTCTTCCTTGGGGAAGAATTCCTTTTTTCTGCTTTAGGTTCCCCACTGCTTTGTTCCTGTGTCTTATCTGCCTGTTGTATCTGAGGGCCAGTTGGTACAGACCTGTCCTGTTCTCTTCCCTGATCTTTGAGCTTCTGTCTTCTGTCTTCCTCACTTCTAAATTCCACTGGCCACTTAGCCCAGTACCAAATGTGGGATATATTTAGAGTCATTTTTGGTGAAACTTGAATCTGTCATCTTCAGCATTTTACTGTCCAAAAGTTCATAGGCCAAAACAAACAAACAAAAACAAAACCCAAGGGGGAAAAGTTGCTTCTGCATGGTGACAAGCTGCAGCAACTTACAGGAACATCTTCAGAGGGATGCATTAAAGGAAACACATCTAAGAGCTCAGGACTGTAGTTTCCATAATGTCACTTTCCTATAGAAAACACAAGAGGAACAGCAAAAGTACAGTCTTGGGAAATCAAAATCTAGAAGAACTGAGAAAATTAAATTTTGTGTTAGTAGAAAAAAATGAATTACTTAACATGACAACAATTTGGAAACAAATCTCCATTTTAATAATATGTATTTTATCAATTCTCACGAGTATTAAAACAATGCTAAGGAGAAATAAACTATAAGAAATAATTGATGTTCCAAACCTTAGAATATAAATATCCTGCAAGTAGCCTGAGATTCTTAGTTAACAATTGCATTATTTTTACAGCAGTCATTACCCCTGTGATACGTGGTGCCATGACACGCAGTGCCTGCGGAAAGGAGCTCCCCAGACGTTGAGAAGGTTTTAAGGAAGGGTAGCTGGGTTTGCTCCTGTCAGCCATTATTACACTCTGTTAGTTTTTCATACCCAGTTTGAGACCTCCCAGTCTTCAGGGCTTTGTGTTTTCATTCATTGCTTGAACGTAAGCAAGTTAATCTCACTAAGTGGATCTCAGTTTCCTTTTCTGTAAAATAGGGATGAGATGCCACCCTGCAAGCACTGTTGCAAGGGTGCAGCGCAGGGTCTGCTGCCTCGTCCTCGGCTTCCAGCAGCTGCTCACATTTAAGTGCCAGTAGGTAATTGTGTGCACTCGGGGCCGCTGTATCCTGGTATCCAGTTAGTTCTCTTTCTTTCTACTTCACCTGTCCTCCTCCATCCCCCACCACCGCCTCCACACACTCCATACTTTTTCATTTTCCTGTTTAGGGTTACAGTGCAGAGTGGCCTGGGCAGATCTATTGCTTGTGATTTATAATCTATAAGGAACAGGAAGTATCTCGAGCCAGTGTTTGTAAAGGCATTAGATAACCACGTGTTCTTCTTGTAAGCCAAGATTTTCATAGAGAGCCCTTCAGTGAAGTTAGCCTGAAGAACTTTTAAAACAAAACAAATTTTTAAAAATCCTAACCCCTCCCCCCACATCAATTAGGGATTTAACCAAACAGAGCCCACTCTAAACAGTTTCCAGCCGTGGAGAATCAAGAAGGGAATTCAGGTGAGTAGGGAGTTCACTGTTACCTGTATTGAACACGGACATCACTTTCTGTAACCTGCCATGGACATCATAGCCCCATAATTATGTGGATGTAGTTTATTCCTTGACACCCTGAGATGTGGGCGTAGGGTCCCTTTAATCCCACTTAACTACACAGCACCCTATTCAAGAGGGAAGGGCCGACGCCTTATCCAGCTGGATCTTGTTGAAAATATTTTTTAATTGTCTCACTGAAAATGCTAGATTTTTCATGGAAATTGTCCCCAAAATGTCAGGCAGAAAGCAACAACAGGTGTGCACAGCGATGTTCCTGTCAAGGGGACTTTGTGAGGGGAGGTCTTTTCTGCCTTGCTTCCTCTCGCTGCCTCTTCCATCTTACAGTTTTTACAGGATTCTCCCCAAAGCTTTTCCTGGTGGGAGGGTCCCAGTGTGGCTTTCTCTGTGCTCAGGCATCTTCAGGCAAAGGCATGCAGCAGGGCACACCCGCTGGCACCAACCCACATCTGGACTTCTAGACTTCATGGTGTCATGCTCTGGGGAAACACTGAACAGTCCTGCCTGTGACTGCTGTATATGCTGCTTCCTGAATATAGTTCTCAAGATTTCCTGGTGGTAAGTGTAGGAGGTGGTCTAGAGAGAACCTGAGGATTTAGCCCTGTTGGTAGGTAGACAGCTTGTACTTGTAGCAGTTTTTCAATAGGAAGCTGTAGCAGAGTGGTTCAGAGAGATCCTGGGAAATGTGTGCTTCCGTGACTAGCCAGGTAATCGCAATTCCAGAGCTCTAAGAATGAGCTCTTAGAGCTGTTGGAAACCAGGAGGAAGAACCAGGCAACTGCTCTACTCTCCTGTTTTCCAGAAGCGAAAGAAATTCATATCCTGCTAAGAGACAGGGCAATACGAGTTTTCTTTTTAGGGGTTTTGGAGTGTGCAGAAATGGTTGCAGTGAGAGTGGGAATAATAAATTAAGTGGTAAATGTACAAGCCACAGGTCCTCTGCAGCATTCCAAACTGGAACCCAGCTGACAACCAGAAAAATACCTGTGAAGGGATTTAAAGTAAGCCTGCTCCTCAAGATTTGGTTGCTACTGATTTACCCTCTGGAGTACTGCATTATTTTGCTCTTGGAAGTGTTTTTAACCATCTCTTTAGGTATTGGTTAGGTCATAATGTCAGTGAGTGAAGACCACTGCTTTTATAAGAGCAGCCTCCCCTGTCCCACGTTCAGATTAGGGTTGATACAGTAAAACTGTCCCCGGGCACAGTGACACCCATTTTCCAGACCGTCTTTCCCCCACCTCTAGATCCGCTCCAGACCCCCTGTAGATTGTAGCCAGAGTAGCTTTCCTAACATCCAGCCCTGTTCACGTCACTTCATCAGGTGAAGTCTTTTGTTAGCTCCTGTGGACTTCAGCATAAAGTGCACCTTCCTTAGTAGGACAGCAAAAAGCTCTCATCCCCCAATCTCTCTCCACCCCTCCACTTGTCTCCCATTCCTGATATTCTAGCCATTTTAGTTTCTTCCAGTTCCCCAGCATTGCCATGCTCATTCATGTTTGTGACTTTGCTTGGTTGCTCCCCCAACCCACAGATAGAACTCAGGCATCAACTCAGGAATCACTCCTGCCCACCATGTCCCCCAGCTACCCTCATCCGGGCTCTTGTGTGCCTTTGTATGGGGGGCATCCTGTCTCCCTTCCCACAACTGTCTTACTGTATCTGTTTTCCAGGTTCCTGATACAGAGTGTTTGCTCAACAAACTAAGGAACAAGTGACTGAGTGAGCAAGCTTGAAGCTGCAAGTGACTGTTTGTGACAGTGGAGGGCTGCAGCTAGGCACAACTTTTTTCCAGTAAAAACACGTCATGGGTCATTAAAATTTAGTCTTTATTTTATATAGAAATTACCACTATGTACCCTTCTCAATGTAAGATTTCACTTTTGTTCCTTTAAAGAAATATATAGGGCTGGGGATATAGCCCAGTTGGTAGAGTGCTTGCCTCACATGCACAAAGGCTCTGGATTCAATCCCCAGCACCACCAAAAAAAAAAGAAAGAAAGAAAGAAAAGAAAAAGAAATATAGAACTAGAACATAGCAGTTTTTCAGTGAAGCACGGCAGCCGAGAGAGAGAGAGAGAGAGAGAGAGAGAGAGAGAGAGAGAGAATACCTACATCCTTGTATACATCACTCACAGGTGCAGGTAGATACCCAGTAGAGGTCTCCGTAATGCCTCCAAGGCGGCTCCATCTCCAGGCAGCCTGCTCACTCTCACCCGGAGCATGACAACAGCACCTCCCCACTGAGTTCAGCATACTCTCACACAGAACCTCTTAGAAATATCACAAGCTCTCTTGGGATACTGTTCACATTCCATCAGCTACATTGAGACTGCATCTGTCAGATTCATCTTTATATTCGTTCTGCAAGCATGTCCCATATGTGTATCATGGTCACTAGTAGTAATAAGACTGGTCTTATCAGCTCTCTTCCTCACCCTCGTGCCTTCTCCCATTGTCCCTCCCAACCTCAGTACTCATAACTTTGCAGGTAAGTTCTTTTTGTGAGTTCTTGCCACACAAGGGTCTCCCTACCTGATGTCTTGCCATCTGACCCACCTGATGCACTCCTGGGAGCTGTGAGGGCTTTGCTGCCTTGAGAGAGCAATGCCCTGGGGGGCCTTGGGAGGGGCAGCAGGCCAGCCACAGGTGCCGCCATCAGAATGCTGCAGGCCACTGCGTCACATCTGGGTTGGGAGGGGAGAGTGTTTTCTGACACAGACTGCTGTCTTGTCTTTCAGCTTACATTTTACTATGGTACCACAGATCGCTGGTGTCCAAAAAAGTATTATGAAGACATCAAGAAAGATTTTCCAGAAGGAGATATTCGACTCTGTGACAAAAAAATACCTCATGCTTTTATCCTCCATTTTAGCCAAGAAATGGCTGACATGATTGCTAACTGGCTGAAAGAGAATCTGTCCAAAATATAAATACGACACAGGAAACAAGCACCTACAGCCAGATCGTGGAGGCAGTAGATGTACTATGCTTAACCAATTTTATTTTCCTTTGATCTTTAATGTTAGAAAAGAAAAAAGTGAGAAGCTCTTGGCTTAAAAACTCCCAGCTCCCTGTCTAAACGCTGAAGTGAACACGTGGTGAATCATTCCATAGCGTCAATAGCACACTTTCCAAGACTCAGGAACATCACGATCCCCACAAGGACTCCTCTTTGCACAAGAGCCCAGTGGCACTATGTGATGTATTTTGGTCAGCAGGATTCTTGCAGACAAAAGAAAAATCCAAATTTAGATGTCTTTAATTGAGTTGCATTGTAGAATAGGCTTTTCTGGAGGAAATTATGAAATACTTGAATGAAAATGTAAAAGACAAATGAAAATAAATCCTTAAGTGAGATTATAAGAGAAAATACAAGAGACCAGGGAATGTGAAGTGTGGTCAGTTGTGTGAAGTGTACCAGTTCATAACAAGGACACAGGAAGTGATGAGCAGTGGATATTGGCAGTGAACATGGACGGAAGGTGAGAGTGAGCCCAGTCTACCTTAGCACGGGTCTCACCTGAGATCAGCAGGGTGCCATCATGATCTGCCTGCATTAGACCTAGAATAAGGTTCACCAGACAGTATTCTGGTCAGCTTACCAGATAAAAGAGTCGTTGAGGGATCCCAACTCTGCCTCCTGTCACAGGGCAGCCAGCAAGCTGTGTGTGGAGCCTTAGCCTGCCAGGTGATGAGCCCCCTGCAGGCCCCTCACCTTCTGAGCCGAAAGCGGAGGCTCTGGGCTGCGCCAGTCAGATGTGAATGGGCCCATGTGCAGTTGCTCCTTCTGTGTTGAAGGCCAACAGCACGCTAAGTGCTGCGCCAGCCTTTCGTGAGAATGATGTTCTTAACGTAAATGAAAATGCAAAAGACATACTGTGAATTCTTTTCTTCTGAAAATCTCCTAGTAAATAATTTTGGGGAAGGTGTTTTAAATTCCTGAGTACAGCATTAGCATAAATTGTTTCTCCATTTGCATTAACATTATTTATTGGGAATGAATTATTTTGCTAACAAACCAAAGTAAACCATTAAATTATGTGAATTCAACTTCTCTGGACACATGGACGTCTAGTAGAGAGAAGCAGGTTCTCTGACTGAGAGCAGACTGTATCCTGAGACCTTAGGAACACAGAAGTCTCACTGGCTGCAGTGACAGTAGATGACCAATCAGAAACATTCCAGTTTTCTCTTAGAGGAAAGCCCTTGGGGCATTATCATGCTTTAAGGACAATAAGAGACTCTCCTTCCTCTCAAAACTTTAGGCCCCCTAATGAAAGATCCAGCTCCAATATGCTGCCAGCCCTTGGGGAGTGTTGAATGAGTTATTGTCCTTTGACCTGCTTCTGCACCAGAGCAAATGGAGCAAATGATGCAGAAGGGAAAAGCCAAGCCCACTCGAGGAGTGTTACTACTGCAAAGGAAAGAGCCCTTAGATACACAGGCTGTGGGCACAGGGCTCCACGCAAGTCTTCATCAGCATCTGCATGGGAAGGCTTTCTGGAAAGCTGACATTAGAAGCTGAGACTTGCAGTTCCACGTCCTGTATACAGTAGGTGCCTAATAGCACTCAATCACTGTACATAAACAAGAACTAGTAAATCAGACCTACTGGATTTAAAAGTAACATCCATGCCTTTTAGATGTCATTTTACAGTACTCTGTATTTCAGAAGTCTGCACATACAAAATTGTATAATTTTTAATTTTTAGAGCTTAAAAAAGATATGGGCTCTTAATACCTGCTTATCATTTAAACACCAGTGAATTTTCAAAATAAATGTTATACCAGCACTGTGATCATGTCTGGTCTGATTTCTGGGTTGGGAGAAAAGATACAGTTTAAGTAGTTTGCCGGAGTTACACGGGGGTTGAAATCTCACTATTAAAAACCACTTTCTTGTTGCTTCTTTTAAAGAAAGAAGAATCAGATTTCAGGAGGCTAAAGTCTACTTTTTTTCATTAGGAATTATACAAAGACAAAAATCAATAAGCAGTAGATGTAATCCATTTTTCAGAAGTTCTACCTGTATGTTTCAAGGTAGGCACAAGGGTGGTCTTTAAGATTTACCTTCTGCCAGGTGTGGTGCTGCATGCCTGTAATCCCAGCAACTTGAGAAGCTAAGGAAGGAGGACTGTAGGTTCAAGGCCAACCCCAGCAACTCAGCAAGTCCCTAAGCAATTTAGTGAGACCCTGCCTCAAAATAAAAAATAAAAAGGACTGGGGATGTAGCTCAGTGGTAAAGTGCCCCTGTACAAAAAAATAAAAAATAAAAGGAAAAAAAAAACCTTCTTAGAAAGCTATCTAATACTGAAAAGTGTCAGCTGGCGCCTTGGCCCACAGTTGTCTGCTCTGGGCCTTCAGAGAAGTTCCAGAGGCAGGCCCCTGCAGCTCCAGTGGCCTTATGTCCAAGACTGCCAGAGCCTCTGGACATTGCTTCCCTACTCATCTCCACTCGATGCCTGGAGAGCCAGTGACCTCAAAAGCGTGGTTTTTCTTCATGCATTATGTTAAAACAACAGCAATCTCAGACTAAAGAAGACCAAAGAGTCATGATAACCCAACACAACACCTGAGTCTGTACTGGATGTTTTTGTTACAAAATATTGGGATAGTTTGTACAACTTGAACATGGTCTGAAGATTAGCTGGAAGTAAGATGATGATTAATTCATTTTCTGATTTCAGTGGTTATATTGTGGAGGAGTTGGAGAATGAGGACTGAGCAAAGTATCTGGGGGCCGTGGAGTGTCATGTCAGTTTGCTCTCAAATGGTTCAGGGGAAAATAATGTTCTACTTGCACATTTTTTTTTTGAGTTTATAAAAAGATATTAAAAAAAAAACAAAAAACACAGTGTTCTCCTGTATCTGTCTCTCATTGTTTCTTTTCCAGAAAGCAAATTTCTTCATTACAGTACATGGGGATCTGGGTTCAAATTCCAGATCTGTCGTTTGTTAGGTCTTTAAAGCTACGTAAGACTTCACACCTCCCTGACCCCCTCCCCAATTCCTTGTCTGAAACTAGGATAATATGAGTACTTATCTCAGGTTTTCATTTGGGGAAAGATTTTTTGTTTGTTTTTAATGGGGAAGCAATGAGATCATGCACGTGGCTTTAGCATCTTGCCTGGCTTATGGTGGATGCTCTATGAAATGGTACCTAAGGGGAAAGGATGACAAACTTGTTTTCCTCTAACTAGTCTTCAGTGCAGTGGAAGACTCCATGCTAGCTCAGTCTCAGCACTGTTTCTCCCAGCCAGTAACTTGACTCTTGCAGTCTTGGCATTTCTGGCTCATACACTGGGGTGACACTTGCTCACCTGGCTCTGCTTTCTGGCCTCAGGCCACTCAGCCTCCCCACATGGCCAGGGATGTTCTCACAGTTGACTTAGAAAAGGTGCAGGAATAAAGCATTTCTTAGATAGCTTGAGACATTCTCTTTTTTGCTGCTGTCTCTTGCAGAGGAGAAGAGGTGAGGACATACTTGGGCTGCTCCTTCCCTTAGGGTAGGACTGAAGGAGAGGCCAGAGGCGGAGACTAAGTGTGCTGTCTGAACAGATGTATCTCTGGGGCTTTGACAAAGCTCTCCTGAAGGAGGGTGAGGACAAAAGTGTCTGAGTGTCCTTCTGATTGCTTCCCAAGGGGACTGAGATTCCTGACAGTGTCCCAAGCAGTTGTAGATAAGTGATCACACCAGCCAAGTGGACAGTGGCTATGGGACATGGGTTTGGTCTCTCCAACCAGAACATAGACATCTCCAGAGCAAAGCTTGGTGTCTCTGAGTGTGATGCCTGGTGAGACTACTGATGATGTCCTCAGACCATGGTGAGGGCCGGAGAGCCCCCTTGGTTGCCATAGTTTTATAAAGAGAAACTCCTAGAGAGAGAGGGAGGAAGCTGCCCCTAGGCCTAGAAGGATAGACAGAACTTGGATAGGTTTGGAATACAGGAAAGTAAATCCCTATATGGTCACAGTGGCTTACGAAGGCCTCCAATCCTGGGGGCTCTGACTGTGCTCAGTTTCTAGATCATCCCTGAGGTACAAAGAGTGTCTTAAGATCTGGCAGCTGATGGGTGAGCTCTGGGATTCCAATTCAGGCCTTGGCTTCATCCCCTTCTTTCCTCTGCATCATGCTGCCTCCTGGAGGCCAAAAGGAGAACCTCAAAAAAGTGGAGGAGTGGAAAAGGGAGTCACGTGAAGGGCAAGTGAAGGCCTGGTTGGCAGAGGAAGTGAAAAGCTACGGTAGTTGGTAACAGCTGAGCCATTTTAAAAAAAAAACAAAAGCTGCAACAAAAGATTTCCAAGGCAAAAATTGCATCCAGCAGTGGGTTAAGAGGAGGAGACTGGAAGCTGGTCATAGGCTCAGCACTTCTGCCATGCATCCCTGACACCTGGTGCTCCTCACCAAACACAGTCACTAGTCAGTCCCTCTCCACATGTGCTGTGCTCTTAAACCTTGGGAATCACTGGCTTGGCTTCAATTTTGCCCACCTTTACCCCACCCCATAAGACTTGGCCCAAAATACCAACTGCTCCAGTCTCCTTGAGCAGTCCCTCCCTCCCTCCGAGCCTCCATGATTCCCTAGGCCTGGCTCCACTGAAACACTCCTCATTGTTGCAGAAATGATGCCTGTTCCGATCTGCTCACCACCCCCACTGCCAACACTCCTTTCTGTCCTTCAAAGGAGAGTTCTAGAAGATGAACCATGTCTTAACTACCTCTGTACTTGCAAAGCTTAGAGAATAGGGCTTGTCATGTAGAATACTGTATAATTTGGGTATCTACATTTCTAAGTTTCTGCCATGCCTAATAGGCAAACTCTTAAGAAATGTGCATTCTCACCGGGCATGGTGGCGCATGCCTGTAATCCCAGCACTTGGGAGGCTGAGGCAGGAGGATCATGAGTTCAAAGCCAGCCTCAGCAACTTAGCAAGGCCCTAAGCAACTCAGTGAGACCCTGTCTCTAAATAAAATACAAAATAGGGCTGGGGATGTGGCTCAGTGGTGGAGTGCCCCTCAGTTCAATCTCTGGTACCAAAAAAAAAAAGGAAATGTGCATTCTCACAGTCGGTCAGACCATCAGGAAGCACAGTTCAGGGCCTCCTAATCCTCCAACTGCAAGAGTTGGTCATGTGCATTTGCTTTTTTATCCTGTAAGCATTTCCCCAGCAAAGCAATGCACAACTGGGTCAGACAGATCCAAGCACATCAACTGCTTGTTTCCTGGCACGAGGGAGCTACAAGAAAGCAAGGCCCCTACACCTCATGGTGCATTCATCTTGTCCGGTATGACTGCAATTATTACTTCCATTTTTCTGTGATTAGAAAATCTCTGGGGTTTGGGTATTAGCAACTACCAAATATGTGGCTTATTATTTGTCAAGCACTGGCCCCATGCAGCACCCCAAGTGGGAATTATAGCAACAATACATGAGACCGTGCTTGGGGATGGTGGAGCATTCTCATTTTGTGTTGCATTCCTCAAACATTCTGGCAAAAGGGCCTGTGCTGACCTCTCCACATTGGGACAGATTTCCTTGCCGGTAAGTCTATGGGAACATTCCTCTTCCCTGGGATGGGAATGTGACCCTGTGACTGGGCGTCCATTACAGCCAGGGGGTGTGGGTGCACCTGCAGGGTCTCCCCTCCCTCACAGAGGGACCAGAATCCCGCCTCTGCAAATCCACCCTGCTCAGGCTCTGCAGAACATCTGGGCTTCCTCCTACTGGCCACTGCCAAAGGGCTGTGCACCTGCATGTGATTAGGACTCAGCAGACGCCCACAGCCCCAATGTTGATGGCTGAACACTGGTGACACATCCCAGTGGACACATCTCTGCCCAGATCACTGTTCCTTCTGGGCTGAGGTTCAGAGGCCACAGGAGATCCATGCATCCATAACCACATCAGGTACCTCCCTCAGCAGAACAGCTGGTGGAGACATCTTCACCTCGACCTGCTTGGAAATAAGCAGGCATCGGGCAAATCTGGAACCACAGGGCCAGGAGGGAGCCGAGGAGTCGGTCTCTGCCCCCTCTTAGCATCGTCATTACAGAGCCTTTCAGACTTACTCTTATCAGTGTTTGGGAAGTCACAGAAAAGTTAAGATGCCACCCTGACTTTCCTCTCTCCCAGTATTTGCCCCTTCTGTACTGAATGTGGAAGCCTCTTCACAGAACACTGAGGTAGGCCAAGTGGAGACTAAAAGGTAAGAAAATGAAAAACTGACCAAGGGCTGTTTTAAAAAAAAAAAAAAAAGAAGAAGACAATGAAGCCTGATGAGATGTTACCCTTTGCCATGGCAGGACCCAGAGCTTGCTTATTGTGTCTGCCAAATGAGTTAGTTAAAAAGGGAACACAATTTGTCTTCCAAAGAAAGACAAATTCTCTTTCATTTAGTAGTAATGGAATTAAGGAGCAGGAGAGAGCAGGTTTCGTGATCCATCTTTCAGCAGAGGGAGAGACTCCCATGACGAAGGGACTTGCATTAACGTTACTGTGGGAACAATGGATTCAGAGGGGACAGGTACTGCCCTCACTGTGATAGAAAGGTGCCCTCCCCACCCCTTACAAGAGGTAATGCTGGTAGCAAGTCCCTGTCAGCTTGCCACTGTCTGCAGCCCTGTCACTAATCCACTCCTGGGGACATTAAAGAAACAGGTGAAATAGGTTTCTCTAGCATCTGGAGGAGAAATCCCATGGGGCACCAGAAGAGCCAGGGAAGGCTGCAAGGTGGTCCTACCGTGCCCTGCCGGGTCACACACTGGAGGATCTAAGGTGGCATCACTGAGCACACAGGATCTCTTTCCTTGTCACAAAGAGAACTGAGCAAAAGTGGCCTGTCATTTGGTTTCTCTGAAATACATCACTGGTCTTGCAGAGAAAGCTGCTCCAGTTGGACCTTATGCTGGGGGACTGCGGAGGATGACAGAGCAACCTGCAGAGGACCTTCTGGAGTAAGATCACTCCTCCAGCAGCCTGAAGCATATGCAAACCCAAAGGCTTCCCATTCCTACCAGGTTTGGGATGAATAGTCAGGATACAAATTGTAATGTTCATTTCCCAAAGAGAAATTGTTTTCCACTGCACTTTGGCCTCTTCTTCCTGAACCAAGCTTGATTTTTTTACCCTCCTGTGCAGTGACATCATGCAGTGTGGGGCGGTTTCACAGGGGGCAGCAGCCATATGCCTGAGGCCCCCAATTCCCCATCCACATCTGAGATCCTGGTGTTACAAGGGGCAGCGGTCAGCATAAAGGCTGGCAGCACCAGGCCTACCTTGTAACTGCGTCTGTGTGAAAGCAGTCATTCCTAATGCCCGGATGCTTGGCTGCTGTCCTCAGATGCACAGAACCAGTCTAACACAGAAAGGCTGAATAACACTGTTCCCTAAAGACCAGTCACGAGCAGTTTTATGAATAAAATATTTAATCAACTTATCTGTACAAAATATCAAATGGTTAATAACAAGTATACAAGCATGTTTAACAAATATATACTGCTATGTAATAATCAAGAAAAATAGAGTTTGCTGTTTTACAGGTCATTTACATTCTGATATGTACAATCTATTTAAATTTGAGAATACCTATACACATGGATTTATACCTGCCCTTGAAGGATTCCCTATAGCTGGCCCAGTCACAGACAGCATTTCATGATGCCAGTGAGTGCTGCCCACATAGCCAGGCTGGGCAGCGGGGAGATGGCCAGTCTGCAGCCTGCAAGGCTCGGAGTCCTGCTCTGGCCAAACCAGAGCTGGAAGGTTGCCAGCAGAGGAGATTTCAGTTTGCATCAAATGAGTTTTTAAACACCCCCCATCTCCATACTCCCAAGCCAAGCTGAAAAACAGTGGGTATCGCTGCAAAATGAAAGGGACTTACTCTAAAAATAATTAATTTTGTCTTTAGCTGTGGAGGGAATGAGCCTTGATGGCATTACCGTCACTTCAGGTTTTGCCATTTCCCTCAAATCACAGTATTGGAATCTGATTAAATTTGCTTTTGAAGCTGCAGGCCACTCACCATGTGCAGAATTCTGCTGCCCACCCAGGGCCTATTCAGACAGCACTGCTCTGGAAGCAGGTGCAAGAGTTCGGGCAGCTACCTTCACAGTGAAAGGATCTGCTTCTTTATTAATACACAAACAGAACAAAAGTCCAAACTTATCATTATCTCCTATTGTCATCTGCTGAAAGGGCCCATTGTAGAGAGACAGAATGCTAATCCTTGTTTAAAACAATTTTTTTTTCATTACCTTTTCATTTGGTGAGCCAGCAGGGACAGGGAACCTTCCAGCTAAAAGACCTAAAGTGACTCAATTGTGATTCTCTGTCAAAAAAAAATAAAAGCTATTTATACTACAATATAAAGTGAAATATAAAAAATAAAATTATTCTAAGGGTGCTCATGTTTAATCTGTGATCTAGCCAAGATGGAGAAGACCAGAACAATTCTCCTCTCCAGAGTCTCTGCTCCTGACTTCGAACGCTTGCCCAATCCCCAGCCAGGAAACATGTTTCATCCTGAGCTTGCTTTCTCCCCCAACTGGATCAACATTTTCTAAACAGAATGCTGAATGGCTGGCTTTCTCTGATGCTGACAGGCCCTGATTCAGAAATACAAGTTGCCAGAAAATAAGCCCTGCTTGTAGGGCCCTGCTTTCTCAAGACAGCCTGCTCCCCTTGAGCCAAGATGCCACTGCCCCAAGCCATGGGGGAACCCTGGATAGCACACCATTTTCTAGCCTCAGCAGCCTTCAGACACTGAGGGATAAAAAATAAAAATAAAAATGCCACAAGGAAAGGTCCTCAACACACCTTGTCACTGCTTTTTAGACTTGGCCCACTGAGAAACCCAGTGAGGACTGCCCATAGCCAGCCTGAGCACCTGAGAGAAGTCAGGCCCCCCTCCCAGGGAGCCTGTTACTACCAACTATCATCAAGCAGTTCACTGGCCTAGGCTGCCCCTCCCCATCCGGAGACTCAGGGAGTGTCCTCAAGGCAAAATAGCCTGTGTGCATCTGATCTGCTTGTGTTTACTTCTAATTCAGCAGGACTTTTAGAAACAAGTCTTACCAGAAGTGTCCTCTGGGTCAGCCATGAGCACATCTCAGCCCCCTAAGGGACCAGCTGTGGCTCTAGATTCTGGCAAGTGTCTGGGGGCCTCTGGGAAGAACAAGCCCATTCACCCAACTCTAGACCCAGGAACCAGCTGTGGCAGTTGTGAACAAGATGGCAAAGACAGCCACATGCCCATGGCCTGCCTGGCCACTTCTGCCACCACTGCCCCATGATCCTGTTTGCCAACTCCAAAGTGGTGAAATAAAGATAAAAGCAAAACTGCCAGCCTCATCCCAAAGGTCTGAGCCACCCCTGACCACAAGCCTTTCCTTGTTTTTCTAGACAACTATTTCAGCATCCCTTGAAAGAGGACAAAAGGTTTCTGCACCTCAACTTCTCCCAGGCAACCCTCTCTAAACCCAGAGTTTCTAATCTAGAAGGAGGTCCACCTGTCAAGAGCAAAATGTACTTCTTACACCTTTGGCCTGCAAACTCACCTGCCTGTGCAGAAACACTTCTCTCAGAAGTTTCTGTGGATGCTGCAACCCTCCTGCCAATGAAGGGGAGGTGTGTGAGAGAAACCAGTCCTTTCTTTGTCACACAGAGGCAAGCACACCATGCACAGATGCTGGAGGAAGACTGCAAGGGCAGGAAGAAGCAGACTACTGGCTGGGTGTGCTACTCTGAGCATGAATTTGGACTTTTTCAGAAATGGCAAGCAAGTCTTGAAATCTAGACTGATTTTTCAATGACCTCACACCCCTCGACCGTGCTGTCTTGCTCTGATATAATCGCTGTGGCTGCCACGCAGCACCAACCCACACTGCCTGGCTGAAGGCCCGGTGCCCAGTCTCAGCACAGCACAGCAGCCGCCAAGCTCTGGTAAAGCAGGGCCTGTGCACATCGTGAGCAGAGCATGTCCCCCACTGACACTGAGGGTTCACAGCCCTTAGTCACCCACTGATTAAAAAGACCAACTTCCAGACTCTTTCTGAAGTCTCTGTCCATGCATGTGACGCCTCAGGTTGGAATGGTGGCCTTCCTGAGAAGAGGGGCTTCCTTCACCAGAACCTCACTCCAGGTCACCTGTTCATGCAGCTCTGTGCTCTGGGCACAGATCAAAGATACAAACAGCAACATAAGAAAACCTGGCTCCAACCTAAATGGTCAGGAGACTCCAAGTGCAAAAGGTTGAGTGTCTGAAAAATTCAAATGAAACATTCACCCATGATTTCCATGGTCTGACAACAAAAAACCATGAGGATTTGGCGAATTAAAGATGATAAAATTGATTGATGTAGCTTATGAATTGTTATTCAATAAATTTTGACACTGTGGAAAGACAAAAGAAAATCTTTCTGACTCCTCCCTTCTTCTTAGTGCTTCTCAATGTTCAACTCCATCACCATCTTCCAGGTCGTGAAAAGGTCTTCTGACATCTGCCCCCAGGGTCACTCCCCTGGGAAGGATGAAGAGGGACCGCAGAGACAGACAGAGCATGACAACGAGGTGAGTGAGGATGCAGTAGAGCCAGGTAGGGACTCAAGGGAGCAGCCCACTCCAGGACAAGTTTCTTGCCTTGCCCGGGTACTCTGGGACAGTTTCAGGCATCTATCTGGGCTGCCAACACCCACAGTGGCCCCTGACTCTGGCACATGGACATTCCAGCCCACACAGGGATACGGTGACTTTCCACTAACTCCTGAAGTTTTCTGACTACTGGGTTCACTGGTCCACATCCTCTCTCCCCTTCCCAGCCCTTTCCTCTGCTGCCCCAATAGAGGCACCTACAGCTGGTTGGAGCCTCTTTCCAGTTCTCTGTCTGAATGTAATCCTACCCACCTTATAAAGCACAGTGCTCTTTAAGTGAGTTAGCAATACCCCTCAACCAGGGGGGACAAGGCAACTCTCAGTTTGGAGAAAGCTGAGTCCCACCCCTGAGGTCCTGGCCTCCCCTGCATCTGCTTTGCACCAGGAAGAAATCAAAGCAACAGCTATGAAGCACCTACAAAATCTGGGAGGAGGATAAGATGGGCCTAAATTCACAGGCCAAAGCAAGAGCTGTGAAACTCATGAGATGTGGCTCTATGATTGGGGTCAGGAGGGGACTTTTTCAGGAGCACTCACATTTACTCTACCTTGGAATCATCTGAAGAGGATTTGGGGACAGAATCCTAGGACCTTTGGGCTGGAGAGGCACATTCTAGGTAAGCACTCCACCACTGGGTCACATCTCTAGCCCAGAGGTCCGCGCTTTAAGGGGCAGAAGTTGAAGCTCAGACAGGGAAGTACCTGCAGTGACTTGCCTCAGGCCTCTCAGGAGATGCCCTGTGGAGCCCTGGTGTTGGAGTGTCCTCCTACCAGGCAAGTGCAGGCCACCCTGTGGAGATAGTTGACTTGTGGGGTGCAGAAGCCCACGGTGGACCCTGACTCTAGCACCACTTGGACATGCCAGCCCCCACAGAAGTCTGGTGACTTCCCACTCACTCCCAAAGTTTTATAACTGCTGAATTCACTGCTCCACATCCTCTCTTCCCTTCCCAACCCAGACGCTTCCCGAGGGGCAAACACAGGCCCTTCACTCCCTGGACAGACTGCTGTTTTCAGAGCCTGGTCCCCTCAGCCCACCTGCTGAGGCCATCTGGCCCTAAGCCATTGGGGGAGGTCTGTATCCTGAGGGGACAGGCTCTCTGGAGAGCCAGCAAGGCCCTGGGACAGCTGCAGAGTCTCTCTTCCTTGCATTCAGTTTTCAGGAGACCAGACTCAAGCCCAGGACAGCTCTATGCACAATCTGCTCTTGGAAAGAGTTCAGTTTTGCTCCCTGCTTTGAGAAGAAAATCGGTCCATGGCCCCAGAGTGAGACCACTGACAGCATAAGGACTTGTAGGACTTGGATTGTTCCCTGCTCCTTCCGCAGGGTGACAGAACTCTCCTCAGACACAAGGCCAGGCTTTTGCCCTGGTGTACACCATGTGCTCTCTCAGGGGAGAAGCTCCTCGCACCTTCCAGGGACTTTTCACCCTCACACAATCAATCCTCTTCTCATCCTGTTCCTCTTGAGCACTCAAACGCCAGGGAAATATCCTCCATAACAAATGAGCACAGTGCTAGCCCGGCTTCTCCAGGTTAAGACACAGAGCCTGCCACCTTCTCCACAAGACCCAGCCCAGCTATTTGGAAAGCCCAAATTCCACAAAGCCCAGCATTTGGGATGGTGGAAATGTCCACCTGGCAGTCTAGGGGTCTCCCATAACATAAAAATTCTGGTTTTAAGCCCTGACATGGTGTTTGGCAGACCCAGCAGCAGCGCCCCCTGGCCCCAGAAGGCCTGCCTCAGGTTCCCTGAGCAGGGATGTAAGTCCCGATTCATCCATAAGAAATAGTTGCGCAAATGTCCTCAACTAGCAGTGCACAATTCTCCCCCAAGTGGAAAATTCTGTTTACTTTAGAAGGGACACTTTGGTGACCTCAGATGGTGGGGGGCACTTTCACTCATGGTTCTGACACACTGATCCCAGTTCCCCATCAGTAGTGTCTGGAGAGTCCAGCTGGGGACTCTGGCAGAGCAGCTGGGTTTATGCTGGTCACCCAGCCTGTTCCCCACCACCCAGAGGACAGATGGCACAGGGTGCTCCCAAAGGTGCTGGCAGAATGTTTTTCTCCACATCTTGGCAAAGCCAGTTTAACCACAACACGGAAGCAGAACCCTGGCCATCCTGCGTGTGGTGGCCCTTTTGCTATCCTTTGTACACAGGGAAACACAACCTCTAGAGAATGGACTCTGAGAAGGAAGAGGACTAGGCAGGGCTGAAGCCTGGCAGGCACCCTGAACCCTGGCGGTTCCACACAGCTTCAGGGGAGACCCAGGAGACATTCCCTCTATTCAATAAACCAAGGAGCACCCTAGGGCCTCAGGGGTCATGGAAGGATTGTGCTGTCTAAGGAGAACACCTCTCTCCAGGATGCAGTCTGGAAAGATCCAAGAAGACACTGACTTCCTACATCACCCCCAACATGTGCTGATAGAAGGAGGTCAGCAGCAAGAAAACGGGGGAAAGGACATTTTTTTACCTACCATACAAAGCTCAGGTTAAATCAAGACATTTCTTGCCCCAAAGTTTTTTTTTTTTAACCCTAGTCACTAAAAAAATACCAAAATGTTTGCTTTTGTCCAGATATTAAGCACCCTAAAATTTCCTCAAAATAATATTGAAATGTAATTTCTTTCATTAACTTCCATTCTAAATCTTCTAATACTATAAGCTATAACACTTTGGGGCAATTTTTTAATCTTTATAATGAAAGGTACAGAGCAGTCACTATTAAAATTATCATTTAAAACAGAAGAGGAAGGTTTTCCTGGAAAAATCCATAAATCTGGACACCATATTTGCTGGTCAAAAAGATGAGATGCAATTGTTTCAGAGTGGCCACTTTGGACCTTTTTTTTTTTAACCTGAAGAAACTTCGTATTTTCTGGTTATTTATGACTATGCATACAGTCACAGCACATAAATTCACATTACAAGAGGGGGAAAATCTTAATTTTTAAGAACAAATTATATGTGGAATTTTCCCCTTTGGAGGAATTTTACAGAATAAAAAGGACGCAGGTGGGGCCCTTAAATAAATCAACAGTATCTAAATTTTTAGTCTTTCCTCTCTGTCAAGAGTGTAAAATATAATCATTAATGTGTATAAACCGTCTTGGATCTTAGCATCCAAGCCAAAGGCAGAATTAATGCCTACAAGGACCCTAAAGAAGAAAGCCACACAACAGCACCGAAAGGGCGCCAGGGTTCCAAGCAGCCCTCTGAGCCCCTGGCAGGTGAAGGCCAACTTTTCTTTCTCTCCTGACCATTGACAAAAAGGCACGAAGAACTTCCGGGCATGCACAAATTAAAGACACAATGAAGGCTGGCATGTTGGAGCTCACTTTTACATAAACAAATATCCTACCATCAATAACTCTTCAGGGCAAAATTCAGGAACCGAGAGAATCTTGCACCTCTGCTCCGCCCACACCAAGACCCTGCCCTCTAGAACGAACCACAGCGGAAAGCCGAGCAGAGCCCAGGAGGCGACCTTCCTCCTGCTCCGAGTTTAAACATGACAAAAGCACTTTTGTGTGGCTTCACTTCCCGTTACTATCACCCTGCCAAAAACTCAAGCAACGACACCGAGAAGCATGCCTAGGTCCACCCTGGCTGCATCATTACGCGCCGCCACACTCTTGCCCGCTCTGAGTATGCTATTTGAAGGGGCTGCGCCTACCTGGCAGGCCAACCAGAGTCCTCCTCTGGAGCAGGCCCTGGGAAACTCAAGCCCTGACAACATCTTCGCCAACTTCTTAGGAAACCCTCCTGGAACGTCTCTTGGAAGAGCAGCAGCTGTCCCCCCTTTCTCAATGCCCCCTAAGACACTGACACTGCCTCCTTCTGACTAGGTGCAGGGCTTTTGAACCTGGCACATCCCACTGCACCCCAATGTCACGACAGCTTAGATTCCGCAACTTAGAACGTCTCCCCCATTTCACTTTCCCCCAAAGAGAAAAAGCCTTTCCACTTTCTAGATCGCTCAGTCGGAACTGATAAAAAGGGGCAGTGCTGACCTTTGCAGGGATCTGGGCCGCTCCAACCATACATTCTTTCAGACAAAACTGCCCTTTCAAAACTGAGGCAACGCCACACTAAATTTTAAAAGTTAATCGGAGAGGATACCTTTTGCAGCGGTTCCTTCTCAAAGCACATGGCCCCGTGCAACACAAACCTCTAGAAAGGGCATTGCAACCCTTCGGGGGGCCCCAGGGTGCAACACCAGGCACACAGCCACCCATGCTCCCCACCGGGTCAGAAACAAAAAGTAAGACACACGTACCCATTTAGGCCATGCACGTTGGAGCACCTCAGTCCTGATCCGCTTCTACCCCCTTTTTAGTGCGGGTTACTGAAACATAAACACAAACTCCCTCCTCTCCCAAAAGGGGGCAGTGGGCGCTGCAGCGATCTGCTTACAAAATACACATGGCTGTCGATCTGCTTACAAAATACACATGGCTGTGACAATCGGTAGCGGCAGGCTCCCTCTTCCCAAGGCTTTCGGATGCTGCTGTGCACTGCGAATGTGTTCGTGAGTGAACGAGTGTGTGGGTGTTGAGTGTGAACTTGTGCTCTCCTTCAGGTGGACGCGGCGCCAGAGTCCGACGCGCACCCATGCTCGGTGACAGGCCCGGCCCAGAGCTGCTCTTCAGCAAGAAACCTTGGCGGCGCGGCTGCCCCCTCCCCGGGCCGCACGCTACCTGCAGCCGCAGGCCTCCACCACCATGTCCTCGTACTGCTTGTAGACCACGTTGTTGGCGGCGTCGATGTAGAGGATGCTGATGGGGCTGAGGCGTGCGGGCACGCAGCAGGAGGCCGGCGCCGCGTCCGGCGCCATGGAGTTGAGCAACGTCTGAATGATGGCGTGGTTGGTGGGCTCCAGGTGCGAGCGCAGCGGGAAGTCGCAAACGCCCTCGCAATGGTACGCCTCGTAGTCCAGAGGCGCGATGATCCAGTCATCCCAGCCCAGCTCCTTGAAATCCACGTGTAACGGTTTGCGGCTACAGCGGCTCCGGCCCCTGCGCCCTTGGCCCCGGCCCGTGCCCCCGCCGCTGCCCTGAGAGGCTCGCGTCCCCGTCAGCGCTGTCCGCCGCCGCCTGCGGCCGCCAATGACTATCCTCGACGGCCTATTGCCGGGTCCCGGGTCGGGCGGCGACTCTGCGACCAGAGCAGTCCCGAGCGCGCGGGCCTGGGCGCGGATCTCTCGGAAGAGGCTCTCCTTTCTCTGCGTGCGGGAGGAGACGACCAGCAGCGCTCGCTCCTCCGCCGCAGCGCCGCCTTCGCCCAACCAGCCGAAGCCCAGCAGCCGCAGTGCCAGCGGACTCCGGGCGGGACCGACGACGGCGCGCAGCAGGAGGCAGAGCACGCGGGTGGCGCGCGGCTCCTGGCGGTGGTACCGCAAGGCGTCCGCCACGTCGAACACCTCCCACCGCCGGCGGTGCAGGGGTTCAGCGGCCCGGGAGTGCAGCAGGCGCGGTGAGCGGGCTGCTCCCGGACACGTGGATAGCAGCAGCAGCGGCGGGGAAGTCGCACTGCCAAGGCCTGGCTCCGGGGATTCGCGGCGCAGCACGCGGAGCTCAGCACTCACCACCTCGTCGGCATCTGGAAGGCTGGACACATCGAACAGGAAGCTCTGACCAGTCTCGGCCGCGGATTCGTCTACGGGGTACCAACAGAAACAGAGCGAATTGAGAAGGAAGCGGCACTCCCCGCCCTGGGGTTCCTAACTGCACCTGGCACAGCTGCCCTTGAAGCCGTAGCGCACCCCTGCACTGGGCCCCAGCGGGAATGCGGCCAGCCTGACCCAGAGCTGCGAGCCTTGGTCTGAGGCTTTGGTTCATAGAACCACCGCGGCAAACATGGGCACCCCTATAATCACTGAGCCTAGTGGGCACCACCGCACTCGGGACCGAGATGGAAGGCCACAGCAGCTCTTCCGCACGGCTTGAAGTCATAGGTTTGCGGGAACAGGGCTGAAGGTCAGACTTCTGGGCAGCAGCGAATAGGAGGCAAGGTGGGCTCCTTAGAAATCACGCTTTCCTTACTGAGGTCCTGCGCTGTAATTGCTCCTTGCAGCCCTGCTGAGCCTGCAGGACAGCCGCAAGTCCCGGCTCTGCGAAAACAGAAAGTTCCATGTCCCCTGAAAACACTTTCTTCCTCTGCTACTTCTCATCCCCCAACCCAGCCTGGACATCTAGGCCGACTACGGCCTCCCACGCTGGCTAGGCTCTGCGAGTGGTCCAACACAGGAACACGGCAGTTCGGCGGCAGAGACTCTCTAGTTCAAACTCTCACTGGGTCGACGGGGAACTAACTGAAGCCCAGAAATAAAGGTCAGTCTCTCCCAAGGTCTCGGCAATGAGCACTGCTGGTCGCCATCTGGACCCTAGACTTGGCTCCTCCTAGTGCTCCTGCAGCTTCTGAAGGAGGGCAAAAGGCAGCAAAAGAAGAAGGAACTTCTCCGAAATTTGGGGGGCAGCTGAACCGCCTTGCTGCAGCTAGGGCTGCCAGCCCTGTGAGTTTCAGCTTCGAAAAGAGCCCCTTTGGTAGGCTTGTTCTTTAGCTCTGTTGTGACTTAGGCTTGGGACTTTATTTCTGGTCGTGGGCACTTTTTTCTTTTGGGGCTGGGGTGGGGGTTAAATTCCACCAAGCAGCGGATAAGGAGCTCCCTTTGAAGGGGATCATATGGTTTCATTTTGCCCCAAACTAGGAGAGACTGCGGACTCCCCCTACTATTGGGGATTTGCTCATCAACCATGGACACCAGGCTCTGATGCCTCAGATCCAGAGTCTGGGTGTTGTTCCTGGCCTCTGGGGACCTCAAGCAGCCTGCTCCAAGTTAAGGTTCAGGGGGCAGAGAGGGGCAGAAGAGGCACTGGCCAGGAGTTCCAGCCCCTGCTTTCTCCCTAGGGCTTGCTGAATATTTTCTGAGTTTCCTCTACGGCCCTTGGCCTCACCCTACTCCCCCAGCCCTGCTACTGCATTTCCCCCTGGGGCAGAGAAGACGACATGGTCTCAGGTCTTGCTAGCCAAGCAGAGCTCCCAGGAAAGGATTTATCTCCTACATCACGGTAGACCTCTGGTGCTTCTGCTAGTTCAGGGCCCTACACATGTCCCCTCTGCTGCAGCCTGGGCACTCCCTAGACAGGGAGTGACCTGAAGCCTTCCTTGCCTGGTACACCAGGACTGGGGTTTTCTATCCTACAATCCTAGTACCCAGTGCAGAGGCCATGTCAGACCTGCAGAGAATGCTTGCCGGTTCAAATGGTCCTATAGGGTCATTTGGGCCCAGGATTTCCACATACTCAAAACAAAACAATCTGTGCCCAAGGTGTGCAGACAGTCAGTGGCTCCCAAGCCTCAGAACAGCAGCCCTTATCCAGTCCTATTTGCCTTTCTTTCCCTCCTGCCTTCCATGCTATGTCTCTGGCTGGACAGAATTAAAGCCAAAATTACTTGCATTTCCGCCTGAAATTAGTTAAATTTTCCCTATCTGTCTGCTTTAATGACTTCAATGAAGATTAATAAGATCCAGATGACACACAGCAACCACCACACGGTCTCGCCCACCTACCTTTGGAGGGCCCAGCCAGGGTAAGGTGGGGCACTTGGACAGAGAGGCCTGCGTTCCTGCACGACTCCCTTCCCAACACAACCAGAGTCCTGGATTCTGGCTTTCCCAAGGGCCCAGCACAGAATGCAGGCATCCACAGACACTCACTTCCCACACTCGAGCCACTACCACCCAGATGCTGCCTGCTGAAAAGGGCCCTCCGCATACCTGAAGATACCACCAGTCTCTCCAGATACCTGCCTCCACCCATGGACCCCTCGAATTTGTGTACCCCCAATGATACTGGGAGCTTCAGATTGCTCCAAGTAAGCAGCCACCCCTGTCGTCGCTGCGCAGTCCCTCTTGGAAGTAGCCCCAACGTCCCAATTCTACCCTTTTTTTCTCTGAAGTCTCCTGGTCAAGGCCACTCGAGACCCTTCCCCAAGAAGCAGATCTTGGATTCAACCTGCCTTCTTCGAGGGGACCTACCAGCCAGCAAGGCCAGGGCAGCTCGGTAGAGGCACCCGCTCAGCCCTCTGGGACCGGCCTGGCCAGCTGCAGCGACTTGCGCCACAGTCCCGGCGCAGCGGATTCGGGTTCGTTGACCACAGCAGCGAAGTTTCTCTCTAACACCTGAAGCTGGGACTTGCGGGGCCTCGGCCCCAAATGGAATGGAGCAGGAGTATGGCTCCGGGGTTGGTCTCAGCCCAGGATCGCACGGGATGGGCGGACGCAGAAGAGGCGTAAGTACCTTGGGTCGCCAGGTCTGCGAAGCCGGTGATGGTGTCCGCCTGGTCCTGACCGGAGGTGGAGGCTGCCTCAGCGGGAGCCCTCCCGGCCAGACTCCTGTAAAGCGACATCATGAAGTGGTGCGGCACCACTGAGCGGTTCCTGAAGCCAGAGCCCGCGGCGCGCTGGGCGGCGCGGGCCCCCGGAACCACCGCGGCCTGGACAGCCGAAGCGCCGGCGGCCGGGGCGAGGGTCTGTCGGTCCGCGCCGCCGCCCCCCGGGCTCCAGGTCTGCCCTGCCCCCGCCGCTCGCAGCACAGCCGCCGCTTCCAGCCCGTCGCGGGGGCGGCAGGCGCTCAGCAGCCAGAGGCACAGTGCGGCGGCGGCGCTCAGGTCCATGGGCTCCGTGGGCCGGTCGGGAGGGCGGCGCGGGTTCCGTGGCTCCGGGAAGTCCCCCGGCGCCTTTTGAACATAGTGTTTAATAATGGGGGAAGTGTGCGCAGCCAGCCGCGGCCCCCCCCTCCTCTCCCACCCCACCCCCGCCCAACGCCCGGAGCAGCGCCCCCTGCTGAACGCTCTGCTGGCAGCGCTGCGCCCCCAACTCGGGCCTGTTGTGGATTCCGGGGCAGGAGCTGCCTCCTGCAACTGCAGCGCTTCGCCACCACCCTCGCCGAGTGAGTGTGGCCGGCCCGAGGCTCCCGCCACTACCCAGTGCCCCGCCTCCCCTCCCCGCTGCAAGACGACCCCACTCTGCCCGGCGGTGCTGCGCCCGAGACGAACGCGCGCTCCTGGCTCGAGGCTCCGGGGGTGGTGCGTACGGTCCCAGTTCTTCCCCACTTCTCTGCGGAGAAACACCCGCCCCCTCCCCACTCCTATTCCCCGAGCCGCGAGTGCCCGGGACGCCAGAGGTGGGACCGCCGAAGGGCTCGGCCCCTCCCGTCCAGTGTGCGCGGACCGTGTGACCAAGGCTCACTGAAAGGCCACAAGGGCGGCCGCAAAGGCGTCTCTTGTATCCCCGTGTCAGCTGCCCCCTACCCTGCCATAGCCCCAATGATCGAGTCGTAGGCTAGAGCAAGGGAGGGGACCTATAGAAGAGGAAGAGAAGGCGAGCGACTTGAAGGACAGTCTAGAAAGACAGACGGGCATGGACCGTCGGAAAGGAACAGCTTGGGAACGGAATTTGCACTAACGCAGGAGCCAAGCCCTTTACAGGATTTCGGGAATTACGGGGGCAGCTGGGGGTGACGCGAGGACTTCTGTGCGGAGTGACGCTCCTGAGTTCGACTGGGCGTCCAAGTGGCAACCTTCCTCCGGCCTTCTGGGGGCCGGCGGCCACATTTCTTCAGGCCGGAATGGAAACCCGCTACGGGTATGTTCGCTCACGGCCAGAAGCGGGGAGGGCAGGCAGCGCAGAGCACTGGGGTGGTTGGTACTCCAGACCTTCATTTCCCTGCTGCTGTTATGGCACGCAGCCGGGGTGGGCGGAGAGGCTACTTAGTGTCGGCCAAGCTCTGGGCTCACTCGCGTGAGTGGCAGGACACTTGGATCCATAGCTGTCAGGGGTAAGTCCTGGAGAGGGGAGGCGCAGAGGAGAGAGGTCATCAGTGAGTGTCTGCTCACACCGCACGTCCTTTCCGCGCAGGGACGTCCAGCTGGATGAACCGTGGACCAGAGGGCCTAGGTGGGAAGGATCCCCAACGAAATGGCCTTTTCCTTTAAATGTGCTTGCTACTGAAATCGGTTAGACCAGGGCGGTGCAGTCTTGATCACTCCGGATAATCAGCATCAACAGGACTCTTTCTCATCAAAAGCCATGTAGATCCCACGCTCGCCTGGCTGCACAAATTCCGCCCCATGGAAGAGGCCGGGCCAGGGGATCTCCTGGGACAACTGCTGTCCAGACTCCCGCGTTCCCTTGCACTGCAGTCGAATTCTTCAGGCACTGCCAGCCAGCCATTGCGGAGGCGGCACTGGTTCAGCCCCGGGCTTTGAACCACTCAGCGCTCAGGGATGTTTGGGGACTTGGAGGTTCAATACTCGCAGTCCCCAAGACTGATCTGGTGGGAGGAAGAGAAAGACCTGATATTAGCGTGAGAGGGTCCTGGAGAGAAAGGAGGACCCCCAGGCACAAAAGTCTTGAAGGTCTTCCTGCTGCTGAAATGTGCATATCTAAAGATGCAGGTGGGATCACCAGGTCCACCATGCCCTTGGAACCGAGCTTGGAGAGCAGGCAACAAAGTTATGGTCGTGGGTGCCTTTCTCTTGGTGCCAGTAGAAAGTGGCAGTGCAGGAACCCACATAGCCTCTCTGGCAGAACCTTCAACCCCCTACCCCCACCCCACCCCACCCCACACACACACACTGGCCTGCAGGGAGTCTCCCTGGCAAGGCCAATGCTGGGTCCTGCTGTCTTGCTCCACTTGTTTTCTGCCGCTGTTCTGCGTTTGAGTGTTATACAAATCAGCTCCACTGTGATTCGTGCAAACATCCTGGAAGCTCTAACTTGGGGGCAGTGAATCCTGGTTCCAACTCTAGCTTTGATCTCTAAACAGCATGTCCCTCACCTTGTCTTGGCTTCAGTTTCCCCAGCTGTATAAAGGAGAAAATTGAGGGGTCCTGGCACAATCTTGGCATAGTGGGTTACAGATGTTTGTTGATTACATGATACCTTATCCTGAGGCCACTTTGGAACTCAGGAAATAGGGGTGGATTGGTGTCCCTTTCTGCACTCTGTGGAAGCAGGCCACTTAGCTTCTTTCAGTCTGAATTTCCTCATCTATAAAATGTGAAGTTTGTGTGGCTGGGATAACAGGTTGACACAGAAGAGGTTCAGTAGCCTTGTTCCCCACCCCGAGGCTGTTCTAAAAGCCAGAGATGACTGGCTGAGAAAGAAGCTCGCTACATGCTCTGAAAACCTTTGGAGGAAACTGCAGATGGTGGTGGATGCTGCTGGAACCAGTCCACCAGCTGTATACTGAGCAGGACCTCACCTCTCCCACCTGTGTTTCTTGGTCCATCCCTTGAGGGAAATCAGTCATTCATTCATCCAGTCATCCCTCCATTCATTCCTTCTTTCAAGTAAATTCTTATTGCCAGGTACTCCATGTGTTGTGAATTTATCAAGCACAGGACAAACTGATTAAGTCTAGGGTGGCAGAGGAGGCTGTAAGCAGAACACAGAGGTACGCTGTCAAGTGGTTCCAAGTAACTTGATGGGAAATCAGAGCTGGGGAGCCTTTTGATCAACAGAGAACACACTGGGGCTGCACAGAGAGAAGGGAGACATAGAGGGTATTTGGTGCATACCTGGCTCCCTTTTCTCCTGCTTAAGTAATGACACTAGCCCTTTGTCATCTGCCCATTGCTTTACATACCTCATTCCATCTGATTGTCACAGCTGCTCTATCCTGTGTGGTAGGTATTATCCTTTCCATCTTACAGAAAGAGTCACCAAGAAGTGCAACGCCTTGTTCACAATCATCTGATGATTGGCAGAGCCTGGAGTCTGCCCAACCCTTGACTTTATTCTGGGGGCAGGGGGCGGGGGGAGACTGTGAAGAGCTTTGGTCTACTGCCCATTTCCCTCATCCCCCATGGAGATGTGGTGCTCCTGCCTTCCATGTCTGGCCCCCTGGAAGATTCTTGGCAGAGAAAGGAACTCTTGGGTTCAGGTGAGGAAGTATCCCCAGGGGACTCCTTCCTGCCACTGCTGTGCTGGGAGTTCTGTAACACCTGCCAGGGAAAACAATCTGATTTGTTTGTTTGTTTGTTTTTGTATTGAAGATTGAACCCAGGGGTGCTTAACTACTGAGCTACATCCCCAGCCCTTTTTTATATTTTATTTAGAGGCAGGATCTCACCAAGTTGCTTAGGGCCTAAGCGACTGAGGCTAGGTTTGAGCTTAGAATCCTCCTGCCTCAGCCTCCTGGAATTACAGGCATGTACCACTGTGCCCAGCAACAATCTGTTTTAGCAGCAGTGGGGCCTCCCTGTGCCTGGGTCCCCAGATGCCCCTGCCCATGGTTCTGAAGCCATGAATGAGCAGTGAGGCCTGGAGCTCCCTGGCTATCCATTCCTGACTCCATGAAACCAGAGTCCTCTTTGGGCCCACAATCCCAGCCTGTCCCAGGCCCACTTGGGTCTTCCTCCTGCAAGGTGTGGGACCTTTGGCTGCTTGCTGAGCAGGAGGGGGCTCACTCCCAGCCTGGAGACCGTGATGGTAAGCACTCGAGGAAGGGAAAATCCTCATTCTCTGGGTTGTCCCAGCAGTTACTGGAAAGCAGTTAATGTAGCCCAGAGGCAAATGGCAGGGCTAGAGTTCATAGCAAGTTGGAGCAAATGGGATCGGAAGTTCCAGCTGTTAATCTTCATCTGTCTGGTAGCCAGCCCCAACCCCAGACCTCAGACTCCAGTGATCTCCTTCAGAGAGGAGAGGTGAGACCAGCTCTAAAGCAGACAAGGGAGAGCAGCCTGATGGGGTGTTGTTTCTTAACTGAGTGCAGAGAGTAGATCCTACACTGTGGTCCCCACATCCTTCCCTGGCAGCACTTGGCTGCTCATCCTTTCCCTGCAGGAGCTGTTGGTTTTCTTTGAATACCAAGTCCCTGGTTCAGTGTGAATCCCAGGACGGGAAAGAACCTTTTGGGTTGTTCAGACCAACTTTCCAGGCAGTGTGTGAATCACAACAAATTTTCACCCAGACTGCGCTCCCTTTCCCAGGCAGCCTTCCCAAGCTGAATGTGAGACAGTTCTTATGCTGCACCTGTGACAGTCCCATCTCCAGAGGCACCTTCACTCTGAAGAGTTACACAGCATCTGGGTTGATGCCACTGGGAGGTTAGTCTTGGATGCTGCCAGTTAGAGCCCCATCTGCAGTGACCTTTGGATATGGGAGCAGCTCCACCCAGCTGCAGCCTGCTCTGCCCCACCCAGCCACCTCCCCTGTGTATTATGACAAGAGAAGCAGGGGTCCCTCAGAGGCAACTTACTGTGCAGCTCACATTGTCCACATGGAGAAGCCAAGTGCTCAACGAGAAGTGACCAGCAGCCTGTCATCTGGCATTACAGCCATATGGGATCAGGGTCCCCACTGTGAGCTGGGCTTTTGCTTTCCATTGCCCCCCAGAGGGTCCCATTTTAGCTCTGAGCAGGATTTCCCCGCAGGTGAGGCATGACAAGGGTGACCCTGCAGCCATGCACTAACTTGGAACATAAAAACCGATGCTCCTGAAAATCAAGAGATCTGAATTCAAACTGTGCCTAGAGGCATGTTCCTCACCCTTCCTGGCTTTAGAGCCCACATGTACAGCGAAGATGGCAATCAAATGTCCACTGAGAACTCGCCAGTGAAAGGTGGGGACAGTGTGAGGATGGGCCCAGGAGTGTGCCCTCTGTCCGGACCCATCATGGCCTCTGACCTTCCCGATTCAGAGCTGGAGAGGGGTTAGAGGGGAGGAAACAGGGCTCTGGGCTAGATCTGCTGGGACGGTGAGAGAGGGAAAAGGGTAACAGTCACCTGCCTTCTCTGCATCTGGAGATGCTGGCCTCCCCTAGTGCTGAGATGAGTGTCCTCAGCCCTGAGATGAGCTGTAAACATCTCCCCCAGAAAGAACTGGGGCAACAGAGATGAGATTCCAGCAGGCTGGGCCTCAGCCCCCAGGCCGGGCTTCCTCAAGCTCCAAGAATTTCTCATGCTTAACTCATAGCTGCTAACTGCCCAGGTTACCCCCAGCAACCACTTTGGCATCCACACCCAGGTCAATGCAGTCCTGGCCCCAGGCCGCTGGGCGTGGCCTGCCCTGTCCCCCAGGCCACTGCGGGTGGGAAGGGAGGAAAGAAGAGGGAGGGTAACAGAGAAAAGAGAAGGGTAAATTCTTTCCCATGAGCCTTTCACGGGACATCTCAGAGCCTTTGGTTTGGGGACAAATGGCAGCGTGCTGGCAGACACTGCCACCTGCTGGTCATTGGCCATAACAGCATCACTGTGTGGCAGAACTCCCTGCCTCTGAGATTACTAAAACCCTGATCTTGGATTGGTTTTTTACCCATGCCCCTCACTCTGGACTCTGCAGTGAACAAGCTTACCTGGTGCTGCAAGCATCCTGGGAAATGAGGAAACCACATGCCTCTATTGAAGTCAGGAAAAAGACTACTGTGTGGGTCATGGTGAAGTCCTGGCTTGTGCACCACCTTGCTGTGCGCTTGGTTTGTGACCTTGATGGAGTTAGTGAACCTGTGTCATCCTGTCTGGGCATCTATGAGTGAGGACAGGAATGCCTGCCTGTTGAGTGCTGAATAGTATAGGAAATAGAGCAGGGACAGCCTACCTCCTGTGCTGGCTCATTTAATGATGACTTTTATTGTTATCTGGGTAAGTCCTGGTTTAACAATTGGAAGACTAGCTAACCTAATCTGCCCATCTGGTCTCTTCGGATGGCCACTCTCTTTGTGGCATCTCCCTTTTGTGGACTTGCCCATCATGAATACCAATATTTTCAATGTTCTGGAGTTGAGTTTTCATTAGATTCTCTTGGAGGCCTTTATGGACACCTATGATTTTTTTTTAATTTAGGAATAAAAGCTGATGACTCTTTGTGGAATAATTGGGGACTATCCAGTCCATTGACCTTGGTCAGGTAAAGATCTCAGGGTTTCTTTTCTAGACACACAATGATTAGGGGCACAACCTATCTTCAGTCTGGGGAAATCGGGTCTCGCAGGCCAGGAGCAGAGTTGGAGGGACTGGAAGGTCCAGGACCTCAGAGCCAGCTGGAACCAAAAGGTCTCCTGGGTCCTGCAGCAGAGTGTTGAGTGGGAGCATCATGGGGCAGACTGGGTCTCATCAGGTTGGGTGGGTGGACTTGTGACTTGACCCTAGGACATGGCAATTCTGGCAAATTCCATCCCAACCCTAAGGGTTCTGTCCTCCAGACTTCCATTACTGTCTTGGATAAAGATCTATAGGACTCTAATCCAAATGTTTCTCTTGATGGCCAAGGGGACAAACCTAGAAATTAATAAAACCTTTGGGTAGCAGAATCAAAATCCAAAAAATTATCAGCAAAATTGCACGCTAAAAGAATACTGAGATAGCACTTTATTTATCTCTTAGGTTAGTAAAAATGAAAAAAAAAGAGATCTATTTATTGATGAGAGGCTGGGAAGATGGGCACTTCCCTAACCAGGAGCGTAAATTCATAGATATGTGCAGCAGTTTGACAGTGTTGACATTTGGGCAAAGGACATCCTTTGACCTGGAACTTTCACTTGTAGAAATTTAAGTCAATTTATAGATATACTTGAATACTTGAATAAGTGAGGAATTTTAAATATATAAGGATTTTCAAAAACTTGAGGTAATAGTGAAAACAGGAAATTACCAAAATACCTGTTAATACACTAAGGCCTTGTCAACAAATAAACTGTGATACAAGCTCATAGTGGAACCCTGTTTCCTGCTGTAAGATTGATTTAAATTTGCTTGCATGGTGTGGAAAAATACCCTGATGTAGGATGCCCAGCACTGGTGGGAAGAATAGAAGGTGAGGAAGAGACAGATTCTCAGTCATCCACACCAAAGGCAAACCGCTCTAATGGACATGTGTCTGTCCACCTGTCACTGCGGCGTCTGTTGTGTGTAAATGTCCTCCCACCTCAGGAATCCCACTCTTTCTTCCTTGTGCTCTGACTCATGTCTCACATGGTAAGACCATAAATCCCTATTGAAGGTCTTCATTTTCAGGATAAAATGAAGAATAAACTCATTCTTCCCAATATAGCACTGGAAACAGAAACAACAGGTTCCAGAACAGAACAGAAAATCCAGAAGCACATAATAGTGGTTGGAAGTATTTAAAATAAAATACCAGAGACAACAGCATGAAGGAAAAGAACAAATTGTTTAATAAAAGTTAGTGACGAATGATCCTGGACATTTGATTAAATATTTAGGGAAAAAATTACCCCATGACATGAACAAAAATTAATTCCTAGTGAATCAAATGACCCTAGAAAATGAAACTATAATAAGCATAATTGAATGAAATATGTGAATGTTTATTGAGCCTGGGTAAGGAATACTTTTCTAAGTATAATTTCATTATCAAAACTACCAAGAGTAACGTCCACACTTAGAAGACTTGGACTCTTCCAAGATGTCAGTGTGTTCAAAGATGAAGAAGCCTGGGGACAGTATTAGAATAAAGGGAACTAAAGGGACATGATAATTAAATACAATACAGGACCTTCAGTTAGATTTTTGATTGGGGGTGGAAAGGAAAGGGATGAAGTTATAAATAAAAGACATTGTTGGGACAGCTGGGGAAAGTGGAGTATGGGCGGGGTATTAGATAATTGGATTGGAACCATGTTACCTTTCCTGAGTATGGTCATTATTTGGTGAATACTCTTTTTCTAAGGAGGTGCATGTGAAGTGTTCAGAACAAAGTGTCATGTCTACAACTAACTCTTCAATGTTTCAGGGGAAAAACCCACAGAAATGGAGTAGGGGGTAAAGCAGACAGGGCAGGACTGTGCAGGGTGTGAGTGGAGCTACCCAGCTCCCTTCTTCAAGGGAGGTGCTTCAGAACCAAAGTGCTGATGCCCCCAGCTTGCAGGGACCTGCCAGCCTGCAGTTCTGTTCAGTCCAAAAGCAGAGGTTAGCTGAAGACGCTGCCCAACCCAAGGCAGGCCCTCCGAGGGTAGCCCACCTGGTGACTGGTGAGGTGGGAGCAGAGAGGCTGGCCCTTGTTCCAATTCAGACCCAGCTGGAAGGGCCACCCACCCCAGGAGCTCCAGCGGTGGTGGGCTGCTGCCTCTTCTGTGATTGCTCTGCCCGGGCAGCTTCCTCCCCAGCTCCCAGGTGCTGCCTAACCTACTTCCTGCAGCCACTCTCTTCTCAGCAGAGACCCTACCTGTGAGATAAAGTGGACTCTGTTAACTCTTCAGGCTTTCTGTGAGTTGGGAACCTTCTCAAGGTAAAAACTGAAGGAAGGGAAAAGACAGATGATACTGCATCTATCCCAAAAGCAGAGTACCTTTAATATATAAAGCACTCTTACAAATCAATAAGAAAAAGACAAATGGGTGATTTTTTTTTAATGCACAAAGGAAATCAGGAGAATCACAAAGAAACAACACAAGACCAACAAACAGGTTCAGCCTCACTTGTGATGGTATAAATGCACTTGTAAATGAGAGATCATTTTTCATTTACCACCTTTCAGAGGATTTTAGAAAATGAACCCAGGCTGCTGAAGCATGTGGGGAAGTGTACTGAACACAGCCTAGCAGCTTCCACAGCAGCCAAACTGCAGGATTCCTGAGAAGTTCCTGAGTCTATGCTGATCTCTGCTGACTTTGTCACTTCTGAGGACTGTGGGGCTCTGGGCATGCTGCACCCCACGCTGAACACCCTTTCCTTCTTTTATGTCAAAGACCATTCCCTCAGGTGGCTGCACAGCCGGTCATTCAGGTCTGAGGTGCCAGCACCCTGGGGGGAGAGAGCACTACAGAGCAGAGGAGGACTCAGGTGCAGAATTGGGATCCTCAGTCTTCCTGCCCAGGGGCTGCCTCCCTCCACACCCCTCTCCCTGTGCTCTTCAGTGAGCAGCAGTCAACTCCCCCAAATTTAGGACTTTACTATGTAAAGAAATGGAGTTCTGTGTCCACGTGTCTTCTCCCACTCTCCCCAGACCCTGTGCTACTAAATATTCACGATGTGCAAAGATTTACAAAACGGGGCTCCCAGCAGCACCTTTATCCCAAGCCTTCCTCCCACATTTCAAGGATCACCCAACTCCTGCCTCCACACAGGTGCGGCCTTCTCCTCACATCTGTGTTGCTGAAGGACTACATAAATCCATCACGGTATCTGTGCACTTAAAATTTTGGTTTGGGGGGTAATTGAACATGGAAAGACACTTACGGGGTAATAAATTAAAAAGAAGTTATAAAATAGCATATTCACCAAGATTCAGTATTCTTTAAAAGAAAAGATGTATCATATGTACAGGCGTAAAAAACCCAAGGGATGGAAAGAACAACAGAACGTTAACAACTGTTGAGAGGCGGTTTATTTTTTCTTTCTTCCTTTTTAACTAGTTTCTAGTTTTTCTACCATGAGCATGGATTCTTCCTATATAACTGTATTTTTTAAATCCTTTGTCTACCTCCTGTGCTCCAGAATCCAGCTTCCGGAAGTGGGCGCCTCACTCCCTTATTCCTGTCTCCTCTCCAGTCTCCTCCTGACACACAGGGACTCCACCCTCTTCAAGGTCAGAGAAGACTCTTCTCTCTGATAAAGATTCTTAGCTGAACCAGTCTTTAGTTAGGATCCAGAACCATTTCCTATGCTCATCTGTGTAGTTCCTTGTAAAACCTAATGTGTGTGTTAGGTTTTTGTCACTATGACCAAAAACCTGAAAAGAACAACTTAGAGGAGGAAAAGTTTATTTTTGCTCACAATTTCAGAGGTTCAGTCTATGGTCTGCTGACTCTATTGCTCTGGACCTGATCTGAAGCGGAACATCATGGCAGAAGGGAACGGCAGAGGAAAGCTACTCTGTTCAAGATGGCCAGGAAGCAGAGAGGGGAACGGGTCAGAGGATACAGCTCCAGTGACCCCCATCATCTAGCCACACCCCATCCGCCTACCCTCACCCTCCTCGACAGTAGTCCTTCCAAATTATTAATCCATCCAATGGATGATCCACTGATTAAGTCACAGCTCTCAAAATCTAATAATTTCACCTCTGAACATTCTTGCACTAACACAGGAGGCTTGGTGGGGTACACCTCATATCCAAACCATAACACCCAGTTTTTAGCAAGAACCCTGTTAAGAGAGTGTAGCAAGAACCTCCACTTTCCATATCTGATCAGATTCCTGCTAAGTCATGCCTGATCACTCCAGCCAGTCTGAGCAAGAATCCTGTTAGTTCAGTTTAGCCGGGATCCCCTGCCTTCTGGTGCTTCCTATTTTCCATCCACTGCTCCCCACCCTGTTACTGAGCTGTAAATCCTCCCCGCTGCTGTATTAGGAGTTGAGTTCAGTTCTCTACGATGGTCCCCTCCCTCTAATGTCCTCATCCTGAATAAAGCCTGTTTGACCATTCTAACTACTGCCCAGCTGCCGTTTTCCTTTGATACCTCCTTATCTTCCTTGATTGACTGACATTTGCCATTGCTGATCACACTCTGGTCTGCTTCCTGAAACATGCTTTTCCCTTTGTTCTTGTGACCCCATTCCTTCCTGCTCATGATTAAACTTTTGCATAACACAGAAGGTCCTTCCATTACAGGCTCCTGATGGCCTCTGTCACTTCCTCTCCCAGTGACCCCCTATAGCCCTCCTCCCCAGCTCCCCAAAATGTCCTGGCTTTGCACCACTGCCTAGAACACACTTTACCTCTTCTCTTCCCCCTCCTTGATCATCCCTACTCCACAGAGAGCAACTTTTATGCCAGGTGTTGTCTAAGTACTTCACAACTGTATAACAGAAATCCACTACAGAAAATCCCACTTAGGGTGGCCTAGGTACTCATGCAAGGAGACTAGAGAAAGAGTTCAGGTCTGGCATGCTAGTTCATATGCCATTGAGTCCTGGGCTCTTCTATCCTTCAGGTATACACCCCAAACTCACGTTTGTGCCTCATGCTCCCAAGATGGCTGCAGTATATCCAGCATTAATCCTTTTTCCAGGAAGAAGACAGGGAAGGGACAAGAGCT
Source organism: Glaucomys volans (assembly GCA_020662805.1). Lineage (NCBI taxonomy): Eukaryota > Metazoa > Chordata > Mammalia > Rodentia > Sciuridae > Glaucomys > Glaucomys volans. The sequence goes on from JAJEJO010002461.1 coordinate 191,701, forward strand.
TTCTCCTAGCAAGACAAACCTTCTACAGGGACTTCTATATACATACCAGAGTTGTGTCACATGGCCTTTTCTAACCACAAGGGAACATGAGTATTTTACCTTTCTAGCCTCTATGGCCGTAAAAGCAAGAGGAAGGGGGAGAGTATGGCTTTGACATAGATGATCTGCAGTGCCTGCCACACTTCATCTCCTTTCAATCACACTGGATCTCATTTAATTTGCAGCAATGCTGTGAATTAAAGGTTTCTGTTATACCTATTTCTTCAAGGAGAAAACCAAGGTTCACAGAGAAACAACCACTTTTCATGACCGAGTCTAGCGCCGCCTCCTGCTGGAAGAACTCATGTGTACGCCAAACCTAGGCTAGTATGTGCTCTGCCTCTCCATAGTGCGCCCACTGTCCCCTAGCTCTGCTTCCCTGTTGAAATCTCCAACTGTCCCTGAGTCATCAGAGTGCCCCTGGACAAGCCTCTGACTCCTTTTGCAGCCCCCAGGCCTAGCGTGAGTGATGGCTGAGTGACAAGCAAGGTGGTGGCCCTGCTCCACGTGGAGATGCTCAGGCCCCTAGAACTCTCGAGCATCACATTAGGGGACAGAAACAAGTCAGCAGATCCCCAGAAGGCCACCACACTAGAAACAAGGACAATGTCAGTGCTTGGCATGGTCGGAGTTCAGATCACCGCTACTGACGATGGTTATCTCTACTGACCACACTGCCCCTGAGGTCAGGGACTTCCCCTGGGGGAGACACACTGGGAGCATTCCTCCCAGGGCAGTAGGAAAGGGAGGAAGAGAAAATCTTTTGCAATGTGGTTTGTGTTATCACAACTGCAGCGATGGAAGGGCCTCCTTGAGTCAAGCAGGAAGCAGAAAATATCAGATTTAGAGCCCACATTCCAAGCATTGTATACAATTACGCACTGGAGCCACACGGGGACAGGCAGGACCCACAGAGGCAGAAAATGGGATTGCTATCAGGGATGGGGTCACTTTCATGGGAAGACTTGTATTCTTGGCAGGCACCAGGTGTGCTTAGGCCCCTCTCATGCATTCTTGGCAACCCCAGACCAGATCAGGGGTGAGTTCCATCTCATTCATTCACAAAGCATTGTTGATAGACATGCAACCAGGTTCCACATCCATGGGGAGTTCCCGCCTTTGCAGTCCCCACCTCTGCTTTTCTAGACCCTTCTGAGCTATCTTTTTATGGGGCTCATCCTGACCCCTGACTAGGGGCTCATCCTGACCCTGCCCTCCTTTCTACCCAGGACCCCCACATCAGAACCCCCAGCCCTGGTCTGTTTCCAGAAGCCCACACCTATAAACCCAATCACTTCCACATCCCCAGACCCTCAAGCACCACTTGTCCTAAACAGACTCATCATCCACCATAACTATGTTCCTTTTGCAAGTGCCCCACCACAGAAACCAACACCACTGTCCAGTCACTCAAAGGAGGCAAAACTTAGTCATCTCTACTCCTCCAGATGCTATCTGTTTAATTCCCCAGTCCTGACCAACTCCATCTTCTAGGTCCCTCCTGAACCTGTCCCCTCTTCTCCTCCAGGGAAGCTATCCCCTAGCTCATACCACCACCATCTTCAGGCTGGATTGTTCTACAGCTCTGCCGGTCTTCTTGCCTTGCACTCACATGCTCCGTCATCGCCCTTAGCTTAGCTGGCCAGGCTATTCCTATGTCTGCAACCTTCCGATAGCCTGTGTTGGCCTCAGGATCTGCGTAGAGCCCCAAGCCTGGTGTACCGGGAGCTCCATGCCCTTCCAGCCTCTTCTGCTTATTCCCTAATACGATCTTTCTTATCTTGAGGGCTTTGTAGATACTACTACAATGGAATGGCTCTTCCATTCTTATTTCTTCAGGGTTGGCCTTGGACTTTTCTCTTTTAGAAAGCCTTTTCTGACCCCTTTCCCTTCCCAAAGATAAGGGCAAAGAAGCCCACTGAAGCCAGAGAATGGCTCTTATTCTGTAGTGTCTTATTCACTACAGATTCCCAGTCTGCAGCACATGGTGTGTCTTGGGTAAATGTGCAATGGTGGTTGCTGCACCGTGGGCATCAACCCGGATTCCCGGAATGCAAAGCCCATGCTGTTTTCTACCACACCTGGAGCTCCCTTCCTCTAAAAGAGGGCATGTCACTTTAAATAAGACAGGGAGGCAATTTGCTGTCATGAACCCTGCCCTGCAGACAGACAGGCTAATGAGCAGGCAGCAGTGTGTGGCTCCCTGACCTCTAGACTCTCCCCTGCAGCCTCGCTGGTCCCCCTCAGAACACTCATTTACTTGGCCATCCTTCCCTCCATTATTGCTGTCTTGTCCATCAACAAATCTGAAAGAAACACAATAAGGCATATAAACACTTATTCCAAAGACACATTGGGAAAGTCATTTTTTTCAAAATTTTTACTGTGGGATTTCTTCACTAAAGTACAGGTAACAATGATGTTGGCCATGATGGCAGTGGTTGGTCAGCCAGGTCAACGCCACCCCATGGTGAATTCTGGGATAGCTGAACCCCAGCTTCTGCAGCTCTTGTACCAGCAACAGGATGAGGGCCATTGGTTGTACCTGTCTCCTGGCCCTGCTTCCAGAATTAGCTATTCTCTTTCCACTTTGGCAGGAAACAGGACCTCTACTTCTCAGGAGAGGTGAGTCCACCATGAGCGTGTCTGTTCCCTCCTGCAGGCCACCTAAGCCACCTTCCGAGGAAAACTGGCCCTGGGACCCCATTGCCCTGCCCCAGTTGGGGACCCAAAGGCAGCCATCGGAGGCCGGCCAGGCCTCCGCTGAGGCTCTGCTCATCCGCAGGAAGTGGCTCTGGGAAGCTCCTCAGTGGGGTGAGTGCCTGCCAGGAGCAGAGTGTGAGGCGGCGGTAGGAGGAAGAGCACCTCCAGCACAGGACAGGAAAGGGAAGAGAGGCAGCGGGCCTGTGGCACACCTGGTGTTCACTCCGCAGTCCCCAATCTCCCAGCCTAGCAGGTTTCTGTTGATTGACTGGTTTAATGAATACCTAAGACCAGGAGGGAAAGGGAGGGACCAGCAATAGAAAGGAAGTCCTGTCCCTTCAGGGCTAAGCATCACCGCCGCACAAATGCACCGATTAAATGTCACCACGCCGGGCCCGGGGATAAGTGTCTTCAAGGTGGTTGCAGGACCCCCGAGTCGGAGCAGCAGCGGAGATCACTGCGGACCCCAGGCCATAGCGGCTCCGCCGGGCTCCTCCGGGCTCCGCCGAGCTCCGCCGCGGCCGCCAGGGGGCAGCGGAGAGGCGGCGCGGTGCCCGGAGCGCCGGGCGGGGACTCGGCGACGTAGGCGCCGCCAGATCGCGTGACCGCGCCCGCCGGCTGCCGCCGCAGACATGCAGTCCCCGGCGGTGCTCGTCACCTCCAGGTGAGCCAGACTCCGTCCTGCGCCTCCCGCAGAACCCAGCCGGGTGCGCGGGGCGGAGGGGCAGGCGCAGGCCGCCACCGCAGCGCCCCGGGCGGTTCCTGCGGGCCAGCCACCCTGCGTGCGAGGTGGCGTGCCATCGAGTGGCTCCTTTTTGCAGATGAGGAAACTGAGGCACCAGAGGGTAAAGAACTCACCCAAGACCCAGCGGAAGGCCGTGCCTGGCGGGTCGGTGCAGGCGCCCCCAGGAGCCGCTGCTCCCCTTCCCTTCCCACTGGGTTCATTTCCTAAAGGCCTGAAAATCGAGTTCCCCACCTTCCGGCGCTGTCTGTGGGCCGGGCTGGGCGTGGACACCCGCCCCACGGACCTACCGGGTGGTAGGTGCTGGGAGGGAGCAGTGCCGGGGGAGCAGTTCGATTGCCGGGCGAACGCGGTGCCCGGGTGCGGACTCTAACCCGGTGGAAGAGACTAGAGGCAGCTGCCAAGCAGGGAGCTCCAGGGAGAAGTTCCAGCAGAGTCCGCCCCGGGCCAGACCCAGGGACCCCTCCAGGACAGATCCTGGAAACACTGGGAGGAAAGTGGTTTTACTCTTTCCCGCCCTATAAATGGCCGCAGTGAGGACTTCAGCTATTTTCATATGTCACATCTGCTCTGTAACACAGAATCTTGGGCTAAGATACCAGTTTGTTATGTCAATGAATGTTGCCCAACCCGAACGTTAACTTTCCAGCTGTAACCCGAGCTACCTGTGACTTCAGTTCTGGAAATGTAGAATTCTTTTTGTAAGCCTTGGTGTTGGAACCTGGGGATCTCTGCTTGGTAGTGAGGCTGCAGGTTGTCTGCCTTGGCAGAAGAGGTTCCCTATTGCTTCATAAGACTTCTCTTTCTGAGCAGTTTCCCTTTCCACAAATTGGAGGTTCAATGTTAGCCAGGTAAGAGCACATCAGATCCCCTGAGTCACACCATATAGACCCACAGAGTGTGACTTTGGGGCTGGGTACTTGGGAAGGGAGCTTTCCTCACTGCCTACCCGCCCTGGCCCCATGGTGTGTTAACAGGCATGGGCCACTGGTGGTGAGTCCTGCTCATTCCCTCCTTTCAGACTAAAGAACTTGCCTACAGAATATGTCCAAACACCTTAGTCCAGTAGTGAGGTGGTCTTTCACTTGGGGGCCGGCTCATGTTCCCAGCCTAGCTTCCTCCCACCGCCCATCACCATGTGCATCCTTGCATTAATTCAGCCAGCAGGTGTTGAGGGCCCATCTTGTGTCAGGGACCTGTCCAGATTCTAGCATACAGAGGTGAACAAAACAAGGTCCTGCCCATGCTTTAGCCGGGCAGGTGGACCCTCGGCAGATAGAGAATATGGCAGTGCTGAGCAATACCTGGGAAGGAAAATAAAATGATGGGGTAGATAGAGCAACAGGAATTAATGCTGTTTTATTTGGTGTGGAAAATGGCATCTTTCCAATAGACTGATGGCTGGGCAGGTCTCTGCTCCGCTCCCTGAGGGAGAGAGCCATGGGAAAGAAATCTTGACAAGTGTGCACTCAGGTAGAGGGACAGAGGAGCCAGTCTTCTGAGGCCAGTGTCACTAGAGTGAAGGAAGCAGGGGAAAATGTCAGGTGACATGGTAAAGAGGTGGGTTTGGAGCAGGGGACAGTCAGGAAGGGCCTCATGGGGTGGAAAGGCCAGGGGACTTCGTTGTGAGTTGGATAGGATGTCTTGTTCACAGGGATTCCGTGGCCGCTGTGCTGACGTGGTCTGCATCAGTGGGCACTGGCAGAGCAGCATGAGCATCTGCTCGAGTTTACCCAGGAATGTATGGAGGGCAGGTGCTGGGTTGGTCCAGCACGACAGGGTGCAGAAATATGTAGATTCTGGACGTGTTTAGGAGACTATTTCAGCTTCTGCTGATTCACTGTGGGACATGAGAACAAGAAAGAGGAGGCAAGACCAGCTCCAAACCTTTTACAAACCTCAGATACCAAGAGAACGAGGTTGCTGTTTACTGGATGGAAAGGCTGCAAAGAGCAGGTTTAGGGGTGGAGGGGTGTTTTAGTCAGCTTTTTCACTGCTGTGACTAAATGGCCCAACCAGCACAACTGTAAAGGAGGAAAAGTTCATTTAAGGGCTCATGGTTTCAGAGGTCTCAGTCCACATACAACCAGGTCCATCAGGGCGAAAGTGTGGCAGGGGGAAGCAGCTCACATGATGATCAGAAGCAGAGAGAGACTCCACTTGTCAGATGCAAAGGCATACCCCACAGCCCAGTTCCCACCTCCTCTAGCTGGACCCTAGCACTTCAGTTATCACCCAGTTAATCCCTATCAGGGAATTAATTCACAGACTAGGTTAAGACTCTCAGAACCCAATCATTTTTCCTCTGAACCTTCTTGTATTGTCTGACACGTGAGCTTTTGGGGGACACCTCACATCCAAACCATAACAAGGGGAATTAGCACTTGTCTGGCAGGTGAATTTTTGAGGAGCTTGTTGACAGTCAAGTGGAGATGTCAGGATGGTGGTTGGAAGGAGGATGACCTTGAAGGGATGGTCTGGACTGCGGAAAGGACTTGAGTGTCATTGGCTTGGAATGGTATTTAAAGCCTTGAACCTAGAGAGATTGCCTTGGGAGGGTATCACAAGAGGATGGAGGTCTAAGGAGGGCACTGTGGGTGAGACAGGGAAGTGATCCATTTGAAGTGAGAATTCACCATCAAATGTAGTAGCACAGAGGTCACAAGTGAAGCAGGTAAGGGCAGCTCAGGTTCATTATGAGGGCAACAGTCCTGTTGGAATAGGTTCAAGGTAAAACAGGAGAGGGAATCTAAGTCACTCTTTTGAGTTCAGCTGGAAAGGGGAAAGGGCGACGGAGGGAGGAGAAAACAGGGTCAAAGGACAACTTTTGTTATAAGGGTCACAAGAATATGGCTGCCAAGCAAATGATCCAATAAGGAGAGCACATTGGTGGTGCAGGAAAGAGAGGGGTGAAGTGCAGAAGCCACGTCCCTGAGTAGGTGTAGTCCAGGATCCACTGCTTGCAGAGAGGCCTGTCTTAGGAGGAACAGCCAGTGTGTTCACTCCCCCAGGAGGGGTCAGGCCCGGGAGTGCATCTTCTGATTGCTTCATTTCCTCAGTACAGTAGAAAACAGCATCATCAGGGGAGAGTGGGTGGGGGTTTGCTGAGAGGGAAGATTTAGGCTCCATGTCTTGCTACTCAAAGGCTGGTCCCTAGAGAAGTGGTGCAGAGCAGCATTAGCATCAGCTGCAGTTTACCCCAGAAGCTTGGACTCAGAATCAGCATGTTAACAAGATCACCAGGGACTTACAGGCACATAACAATTTGAGCAACTTCGTCTAGGACACAGGGGGCACTTTATGTCTGTGGGCCACATCCTGCCCACCTTTTGCTTTTGTGACTTAGGGTTCTGTGAGGACACATTCCATTTGTGTAGGTGTGGTCTGTAGCTTCTTCATGCTCCAAAGGCAGAGTTGAACAAATGCAGCTGAGGTCAGGTGGTCTGAAAAGCCTGAAATATTTCCTGCCTGGGCTTTTATAGAGATAGTTTTCCTAGGAGCATGGGGAATGGAGAGTGAGTGGATTCATCCCAGATGCATCAGGCTCACACAATGAAAGAGCTCCAGCCCATCCCAGGCTCCTGATTCAGCACCCTGCACATGCCTGTCTCACAAGGTCCCAGATGATGCTGATACTGGTCCAGGGACCACACTTTGAGAACCCACACCTAAAGTGAGGTAGGGTTGCGAGGACCACTGCTACAGCTTGAAGTTAGTGGCCATGCGTTTCACGCAGGACTAGGCAGTGTGTTTGTGCCCATGATGTTGAGGGCACAGGGGCAAGGAGTCAGAGAATTAGAAAACTAGAAACATGGTCTTTTTCCAGTCCAGTTCAACCCCAGGTGAGAAGTCAGGGAGCCCAGCCCTGGGGAACTGGGATTCCAGCAGTGGAGTGGGAACCTCAGCCAGTGAGAGACAGGTGTCTGGGTACTCTCAGACCTGGGACACTTCCAGGGAGCCCAGCCCACTGGAGGTTCTGGCATTTGAGGGACTGGAGGGCAGGGAGGGAAGATGAGGTTTGTCCTAAGGTCCCCTTCCGTCTTCTGTCTAGCTGCGAGGCCCGCCCCCTTGTCCCTTCCATCCACCTGTACTTCATATTCATCATGATCCTAAAGAAAATGCCTCATTTCTTTATCATGCCCCAAGGGCCCTAGTACGACTCTCGGGGATTGAACCCTGGCCCTTCCTGGACACACTGAGAGCTTAACATGCCTCTCCTTGGAGCTGGTTCCCCTGCCTTGAAGGGATATCTGAGCAGTCACGCTCCTTGTGAGTCTGTGGAAGGTGAAGTGACTTAGCACAGCCTGCCTGCTGGGGGTCCCACAGCTGTTGTCCCACTCACCTTAGCCTCCGGTCTCCTTTCCCTCCTGTGTGTGACAGTAGTACTGAGACCCACGAGCACAGTCTGCTCAGCATCAGGCAGAGGAACCGTCGTTGACCACTGGCAAAAGCAGGAGGGGGCTGCTTGGTGGCCATGGTTTTCTGAGTGCCCCTCTGCCTGCGCTGCCCTTTGACACCTCCCTGGAGTCAGGTCGGCCTGGGCCTTCAGGAGGGTCTTATGCTTATCTGTGTGCATAGCACACATGTACATTCTTCATGTGTATAGGCCTGTCTGATCACCAGGTGGGCACACACCCTAAGCAGTGCATCAAGGTTGGCCTCCCCAGTTGTTCACGGCAGCCTCGTGTTGGTGACAGGGCCAGCGCACTTACCCTGTGCAGGGACATGAGGAATCCGCTTGGAGGGAGTCCCCGGGGATGGATGTTTGATGGGCTGGGGTGTGATTCCAGAAGTGGAGGGCAAGGCCAAGCACAGGTGAAGCTCTGAAGCCCATGTGAAGGGCCTGCGTGGCGCACACCAAGATGCCCCTGCCAGAGGTGTTCACATGCGGCGCCTTCGCCCGCACAGCCTGCAACACACCTACTGCAGGGTGAGGAAGGGACCTCACGTCTGTTCTCCCTTTGCAGAGAACCCCTCCTGGCTTCTTTGCTCCCCAAATAGCCCCTGGAGTCTCAGTAGCATTAAAAAAACTCGCCAAGAGCGTAGTTTACCCGGTACAGCTTCAGGTAGGAGATGCCGACCGCCCAGAGGAGGAAGCTGGCCTGAGCAGTGCCTCACTAGCCACCTTCAGCGTCACTCTCGTTCCCCAGCTGGGCAGGCGTGGTGGCCACCCCCTGCTTCTCACTGATGAAGAGGCGTGAGTCTTCCTGGGTTCACAGTCCCAGGTCCTTCCCTGGTCTGCCCAGAGCTCCAGGATGCCGTCTGTACAAGTTCCGCAAGCTCCCACGCTGAGCATGTCGAACGCTTAGCTCTTCATGATTTTCCATGAGCCTAACCCTTACCCATTTCCTGCTCAGCACAGATGTTTGTACCAGAGGCAGGACCCAGGGTAGGTGGCCTGGAGCACTGACCGCACAGGTGGCCAGCAGAGCAGCCGGGCACCCAGGCCCACCAGGCTATCACGAGGTCTGCCTGCATTTCAGTGGTGAAGGAGCAGCTGACTTGAACCTGAACTTTGCTTGCCTTCTTTTGCTTTGGTAGGCAAGTTCAGAATGTCCACACGGGCCTTGACCTGACCGTGCCCCAGCACCAGGAGGTGCGGGGCAAGATGATGTCCGGCCATGTGGAGTACCAGATCTTGGTGGTGACTCGGCTGGCTGCATTCAAGTCGGCCAAGCACAGGCCTGAGGATGTTGTCCAGTTCTTGGTAAGCAGGGGACCATAGCCGGGATGTTCCAAGGGTACCTAGAGTCCGGGTGGGCAGAAACACTTGCCCACCAGGGTGCAAGTAGCATCAGGTTGTGGGTACTTCCCTATCCAGTGTTTGCTCAGAACCTGGAGTGCCAGACCATGTCACACGGGGGCACGAGGGCGAGTCGGGTGTGCACAGTCTCTAGGGAGACAGACTTGCACATGCGTGCATTCACGGTGCATGGGCAGCACTGTGAGGACAAAGTGGCTGGAGCACATGGGGCGGGGAGACTGGGTAGGGCTTCAGTCCTGCTTTGTCTGCACAGACCCAGGCTCTTTCCCTGGATGGCACAGGAAATGCAAGCTTGGGCCAGGGTCGGGCCTACGATGCAGGTTTTGGATTCATGTGCTTGGAGGTGAGGTTAAAAGTCTGGGAGTAGATGAAGTTGCCTGGAGAATAGATGTGGAAGGTGGAGAGAAGGGCTGAGGAAGAGATTCTGGGGACCCCCGCAGGTCAGGGACAGTCAAGGAGAAGGAAGAGTCTGCAGTCAAAGCTGAAAAAAGAGAACTGGGCATCAGTGGAGTCACAGGAGCTAAGGGAAGAGAGTTTCAAGAAGGAGTGAGATCACATTTGTTTGTTTATTATTTACCCTTTGGTCTCTTTTAAAAAGGGTCTGGACCTGGCAACCAGGAAAGATAGGCTACAGGAGATTAGGAGAAGATAAAATGAGCCAGAGTCCTGCTGTCAGAGGGGAGCAACCTGTTGCAGACTTGCTCACAGGTTGGTTCTGAATCTCCTGGCAGCCATGGAAAAAAGGGCAACAATGAATCTCATAGCTCTGAAGACCTATTTAAAAAGACAAGTCTAAGAGAAATGTACAGCACAATCTTTCTTCAAGGCACATTCAGCAGCATCATGAGAAGAGCCTAAAGTAGCAGTGCTGTTTTTCATGACTGCTTCTTAAACCAACTCTTGGTGAGAACCCAGGGAGAATGTGAGCTGGTGGCTATGTCTGCATTGTGCAGAGTGACTGCTCGTCAGGGTTGTTTGCAGCTCCTGGTAATCACACTTTATTCAGGATGGGGTTCAGTGCACCCATATTTCAGGGACAAAAGCAGAAAGAGAGAACATTTGAGATTGTGTTCCTGGGCTCGAGGGAGCAGCCGCCCTGTGGGAACTCTTGCGAAGCACCAGGTCAGTGCGCTCAGTCCTGTGTCGTGGGCCCACCTCACAGCAGGGCACATGTGAGGATGTCCATAACACTTCCACATGCCACACCAGTGCCACTCTGTCCTCACCAGTGATGCCCGTACCCTGCGTGGTCACATCCCAGAGCACACGGGCAGGTGCTTCTCAGACATTTTGAAGTATCTGCAGAGGCAAAGCAGAACACCTTTACTCCCTGTGGGATGGTCTGGGGTGAGACTGTAGCCCACAATTGCATGCCCCAAACCTGAAATCTCTCTGGAGCTACACGATTTAGTTCAAAGAATTAATGAGCATTCAGCATCTACTCCCTAAAAAGACATATTTTTTTAAAAAAGTATACATATGTTTAATTGCTAATGATGAAGTGAAGCCAGCATCCAGGAGGGGGTACTGTGTTCAAGGCTTGGCAAACCCCCATGTGTAAGCATGGTGCAGGCATGCACTCAGGTTAGAGGTCCAGGGTGTGGGGGCAGTGTCACCGTGTACCCAGTGGTGGCCCGTGCACAGGGTGCACCACACACACGAGTTCTCGTCTCAGCTCCCTCAGCACTCAGTGCCCCTCCCTTGCTTTCCTCTCATGGCTGGGGCAGGTCACAGATGGCTGTGGGCCCTGGGTGGGCTAGGAGCTCATACTGAAAGCTCCCACCCCCTCTGGCTTTCTAGGTTGGTTTATCAGTGGGCCCAGCCCACCTGGAAGAGTCAGACCAGCAGGGGGCGCTTGGCCCACACTGCTGCCTGCTCTGCCTTCTTGGCTGGAGTCACCAGTCCTCCAGACACCCTGGGTCCGGGCCAGTGTTACCAGTCATTTTTTTTTTTTTTTTTTTTTGGTCCAGTGTTTCTATTTTTTATTGTGCATATTCATAAACAAATGTATTATAGAAATGGGTTTTACAATAGTTTTATCACCTGGTTTATGTCTAAACACATTGTGAACATTTTCTTTTACAACTGTTAAAATAACTGTCTAGTTTGGAGAAAACAAAGTTAAGCAATCTTCTTGGGAAAATTTAGGTATTTTTTACCCTCCAAGGAGACTTCATTCTCTTTATAATACCTTGAGATAAAAAGGGGTCCTGGTCTTATATAGCTTTCTATAGATGATGGAAACTGGCCCTGCGATTGATGCTTCTCTCCATCCACCTAAACATCAATCAAATAATCCATTTTTTTCCTCCAGTCTATCGCTCCCATTTGCCTCCGCTTTTCTCCCTGGGACACAGATGACTTTTATCACTCTAGCGCTCACCTGTCCACCTCCATTGCCTCCCCTTAAAGAAGCTTTCTTTTCTTTCATTTAAAATTACTGTTTTGTTGGGCATGGTGGTGCAGGCCTTTAATCCCAGTGGCTCTGGAGACTGAGGCAGGAGAGTTCAGAGTTCAAAGCCAGCCTCAGCAACTTAGTGAGGCCGTAGGCAACTTAGCAAGGCCCTGCCTCAAATTAAGAAAAAAAAGGAGGGGGGACTAGGGATGTAGCTCAGTGGTTAAGCCCTCTGGGTTCAACCCTGTTGCCCCCCCAACACACACCAAATAAATTAAAATAACATTACTGCCGGGCGTGGTGTCGCACGCCTGTAATCCAAGCGACTCGGGAGGCTGAGTCAGGAGGATCGTGAGTTCAAAACCAGCCTCAGCAACTTAGCGAGGCCCTTAGCAACTCAGTGAGACCCTGTCTCTAAATAAAATACAAAATAGGGCTGGGGATGTGGCTCAGTGGCCGAGTGTCCCTGAGTTCAATCCCTGGTTCAAAATAATAAAATAAAATAAAATAAAATAAAATAATAAAATAAAATAAAATAAAAAAATATAAAATAAAATAAAATATAAAATAAATAAAATAAAATAAAATAATAAAAAAATAAAATAAAATAAAATAGAAAACATTACTGTCTTAATTGACTTTGGTTTACTCAAAATTTTATCCTCACTTTCACATTAGAATCGCCTTTAATAATCTGTAGAATCCAACAATTTAAAATAAAGTATATGTTAATAAGACTTTGTCGAATAACATGAATTGAGACAGAATTGAGGATTTGGGCACAAGTTCAATAGGGATGCCTTTTTTTTTTAAGGAGCTTTTACAGAGACAGCAGAGCAAAGGTAAGAAGTATTTTAAGGATGTGTTAGGGATCAGTATGGAAACGTGCGTTATTTTAAGGCAAATAACAAATGATCGTCTTTTAGTTAGAACATGGGAGAACTACAGCCTTTACTAATCATGAAATTTGCATGATAACTAAACTTGTATTTCCAGAAAAAGGCAAATGTCAATTAATAGTAATTTTGTATAGAAAGGCAGAGGCCAGCCAGCATGAGAGCGGTACATGCAGACGGGGCTAATCCTGGAGTCCTGGAAACTGTGAGGTGCTCTTCCATCTTGTGGCTCTCACAACCAGAGATAAACGCCTGAGGGAAGCAGCGGACACAGGGAGCACTTCTCGGGCAGCCACGCACCATGCAGCAAAGACCCACAGTTCTCTTTGTGCACATCATGCTCACAGTTCCGTCCATAGAAGGAAGCGGGGCAGACACAGAAGGACCCCAGGATGCAGGTTCCCCCATTCGGACAGCAGGTTTTGTTTAGCTCCTTACTGTCCTCTACTCCAATGGACGGCACAAACAGCAACTAATCCCAGTTCAGACATGTTGGAAATGGCCATGAAGAAAATCACACTGGAAGAGAAGTGCTCCGTCTTCCTGCAGTCCACAACTTTTTACTGGGGAAGTGGAGTCCCCTCCCAGCAAAGGCGGGACCCAGTTAGTAATTCAATTTCTGTTGCTGTTTCAAATCCTCTGGCGTGGCCTTTCCCTCTTCAATGCCTCAGGTCACATGCCACCAATCACTCTTGAAGGGATCCCCCTACCTTTCCTGAAGGTCTTGTCCTGAATCTAGTTCCAGGAAAGCTCTGGAACTAGATTTTTTACTGACAACTGCTGGTAGCAGCTCCCTGTCCCAGGTGACTCCCCACTTGGGAGCTTCCGAACACCCCCAGCCATCTCTGGTATTTAGAACCTTAAAACTGGAGTTGCTGAGTGATCCAGATGTACCCTATGCAGTGGGCCACCAGGCCTCCTGAACCCAAGTGCATGGGATTGTCTCTGTCCTCTGCTTGCCAGTGCATCCCAGAGAATACTAAGGGTGTAGGCCAAGGCTGGGGGTGCACATGTGAGTTACCCATACCTTTGCCCTCCATGCTGCCCCAGACTTATCAGGAGACAGCCCCAGCCTCTGGGGAAGCAATGAGGGGGATGCAGGCTGTTGGTGGAGGCTGTGGCACAGGGCAGGTGACTTTCTCATAGCCCACACTTGGTTGTCCAGACTATAGCAATGGTACCATACCCACAGTGCTATAACAACTCACCCACATGAGACCTGAGCTAGCTGGAATTCCATGTGGGGCAAACACAGCAAGAATTGAATAGTGAATGAGTAGATGCTTAGCTGCCTAGAAGGAGTAGGGAGAGGCTGGGGAGGAAGAGGTGGTCAGCCTGCAGCCCTGCAGGAAGCCGAGCACCACCCTTGGGGGACTTAGATGACACTTGGAACCACCTTCTGGCATCAGCAGGAGCTATACTAAGGTCCTAGCATGCTGAGAGGTCCTGATGGCAGTGCAGAGAACCAGTTTCAGCATGCCCAACCCTACTGCAGTTTAGGATTGGCCCTGCTGGAAGGGAAGTCTGCTGCTGACTTACACGAGACAGCAAGAGATCTGCGCTGAGAAAAGGTGACTCACGGCCTTGCTGGAAGATGACTGGACAGTCTTCCAGGGGCTGAGATCACCTGCTTGTGCACAGAAAGCCCAGGATGGAGGCGGTGGCAGTCCCTCCACCTGGTGGAGGTGGAAGGGTCCCTGTGTCGCTGTCTTTACCTGGACCTGCAGTAGTACCTGGAATCCCACCATTGCTGCAGCTTTCCTTTGGGCCTCTGGGATTGTCCTAAGGGCCTGATGCAGGAGAACTGGTGGAAGGACAATAGGCAGGCCTGCCCCGGGTGCACTCAGGCCCACTCCTGTTGGGGCGTCTGGTTTGGGGGCGAGAAGACCTCTCCCCTCCTCTCCTCACTCAGGAAACCTCGTGCTCCTCTCATTCCAGGTCTACAAAAAGTACAGTGAGATCGAGGAGTTTTACCAGAAGCTGAGCAGTCGATACCCAGCGGCTAGCCTGCCCCCACTGCCCAGGAAGGTGCTGTTTGTTGGCGAGTCAGATATCCGGGAAAGGACAGCTGTGTTCAACGACATTCTGCGCTGCGTCTCCAAGGATGCCCAGCTGGCAGGCAGCCCAGAGCTGCTGGAATTCTTAGGTACCTGAGGCTCTGTCCGACCTTCCTTTGGTCCCCCTGGCCCAGAACCTGGCCTTGCTGCCCCGCTGGGCAGGAACAAGTCCACAGCGGTCCCCAGCCTAGAAGTTTTCACCAGACTGTTTGTACAAGTAGACCTCACTGACATCTTGAGCTGATTGGTGAACAAGAGGGCCAGCTCTTGAGGGACTGAACATCAGGGGCCAGATGGGCTCACGCTGTGTTCTCCCTTGTGCAACCCCACCATGGCCTTTCTGGCTGGCTCCCTCCCTCAACACACGCACACACACACCCTCTACCTCCTGCCAGGCAGACCTGGGCACTGTGACATACGGGGAAAGGTGTGCTTCCACAACCAGTGACCTGGACCCTGGGGACACTGGCCCCCACAGAGAGGCTTGAGGTCCAGCACCCTCGCCTTCAGTAATGGAGACTTTGAATGCTTCAGAATGTGTCCCAGCCCCTCTCTGTCCTTCCAGTTTTCTCATCTGTAAGATGGGGAAGTAACCAGCAGACAGGTGGTCATGCACCGAGTGAGCGAACACACAGGAAGCACCTAGAACAGAGCCCGCCACACAGGAAATGGTGGCCAAGATGATTCCCGACCCCAGCACACCCTGTCAGCTCCCACCCCCCACCCCATAGCCCGGAAGGCAGGAATTGGTCCCTGAACCCCAAGGGCAGGGCAGGCCCACCAGGAGAGCTGGCCACTCACCTGACTCTCTCCCTCTTCAGGTCAGTGGCTTAACCACCGTGCATCTCCTGGTTCCATAGGACAGAGGGAATTTTTCAGAAGAAAGTCTCCAGCAAAGAAATCAGTTTTTAAAAAATGAGTGTCAGGGATGGAGGCAAAACCAGCAAGTGCACAGCAGGGTGGGGACAAGACTGGGTCGCAGAGCCCGGGTTTCTCTATCCCTTTCTGTGCCCTGTGCACAGGTCTGGGGTCTCTCCTGTGCCATTTGCTCCAAGGCCACAACCCTTCCTTCTCTGCTGGCCTGTGATGAAGGGTGTCTGCAGCTGGAGGAGAGGCTCAGTGTCCCCACCCTGTCTGTTATGGAGAGATGGGACAGGGTGGTCCAACTTCCCTTGCCGCTGGGCCTGGTTCCTCGTCTGGGAAATGGAGGCAGCTTAACGTCTCACAGGGTTTGTGCATTATAGCATAAGATGCTTGTTACATGAAACTGAAGGGACATGAGCTTTTGAATGTCTAAAAGAAAAGAGCAGAATATCCAACATGATCATCACCACGCATGGGCGTTAAAGAACAAGTCTTCTACCTACAGGGAGATATTTGAAAAAGTGAGTGCTCTGAAAGATGAACTACTCAGTCACTATTTAGATAGAGACAAACACGTAGACAGACCCGCGCTTCTCAGACTGCGCAGGGGAGGACAGGCTTTGTTTATTCCCAACCTTCGCAGACAGGTTCTTTCACAAACGCCACTGCAGATGCCGTGGGGTGCCAAGCGGACGTTTTGGGATGCTTGCTCTCCCTTTCCAAACTTACCTCATCCTGATACCTGTCTATGGGCCACACTTTGAGATGTAAGCCAGATTGTAATGGAATGATACTGTTTGTTCTGGAATCTTCCGCATGCACACTCTGTGTACTCATCGAGGCCATGGTCTGATGGCTCCAGCTCTGGGAGGGCTCCCATCTGTGGTTGGATTGACAGAGCCCCTTGCCGTGCCCCACACTGCAAAATGGTTCTAGAAGTGTTGGTCCTACTCAAACCATGCTATGCACTGGCCAGGAACCCACCCCCAGCCCAGGGGATGTGGGTTCCGCCATTCCTGCCCTGCTGATGGGCTTTGGGCTGTTTAAGAACCACTGCCTTGGTCTTGCTCTGAAGCTCGCCCTTGTGACTGTACCATGTCAGGAGTCCTTGGAGAGTTGCAGTAAGCACCTGATCACCCCCAAATGAGGGCTTCCCTCCAGCTACCTAGACCTGACATCCTGTTCAGATAGAACCTGGTCCCAGGGAGCTGTGGGATGCCCCAGACCTCAGGCCTGGCATGAGGGAGTTCAGTGAGGAACCCCCTCTAGCTTAGGTGGGCTTCAAGCTCCTATTCTGCTTTCTCCCACAGGCACCAGATCCCCAGGGACTGGAGGTCTCACCAGCAGAGATTCCTCTGTTCTGGATGACACAGCCAGCCAGCCAGGGGGTGATGAGGAGGCTTTTGACTTCTTCAAGCAGCAGGACCAAGTGGAGGGTGAGGGCCCACCCATCCTGGCCCTTCGGGGTGCAGAAGAGTCCTTGGAAGAGGAGGAGGAAGAGGAGGAGGTCTTGGATCCTCTGGGCATCATGCGGTAGGTCTCCTCTGGCTTGTTCTAGGCTTTGTGGAGTCAGCTCCTCCATCCCTCTTTTCTGGGAGTCTGAGAAAACCCCTCCCTGAGCTTCCCAGATCACTCACTCAGAGGTGTGGGGGGCAACCTGGGCCTTGGGCCTAGTGTGCTCAGGGGGACTGGCTCTCTGCTCACTCTTGTTTTTTTATTTGTTCTTTTTAGTTTCACATGATGGTAGAATCTATTTTGACATATTTGTATAAACTTGGACTGTATCTTATTCTAATTAGGACCTAGTCTTGTGGGTGTACACAATGGTGAGATTCACTCTGGTTGTTCATGTGTGTACCTAGGGAAGTTATGTCAGACTCATTTCACTGTCTCTCCTATTCTACCACCCCACTTCCCTTCAGTCCCCTTTGTCTATCCATTGAGCTCTCTGCTCACTGTTCTTGTCACCCACATCTTTGGGGCTGGGCTCAGGTTTCCCTGCTCCTCCCTCATCACAGGGCGGCCCGTGTCCCTGGCTTTACACAGAGGCCCGGCAGAGCTGCCCCCAGGACAGCTCAGTAGCCCAGGCTGCTGGACCCTACCTCCTGCCACCAGGGCCTGGGTTCTTCCAGCTGATGCCTGGTGCAGTGACCACCTCCCTGGGCCCACCTCGCCATCTGTAAAGTCAGAGGCTTCCCTTGACTCTGCCCCCCAGAGTAGTTGGAGGTCCCATGAATCATGTGGTTGGAGGGGACTTGTGACCACAGAAGCTGTGTGTGATGTGGGAAGTGCACATGGGTGCCTCGGCCAGGGACAGTGTCCTCTTCCCATGCACACACATGCGCACGTGCACATACTCTGATGGGAGATGAAGAGGCAGGCCAGCCACATGACCCTTCTCCTGGCCCTCTGACTACCTCCAGCATTCAGCAAGCTGCCCCTGAGCTCCTACACGTGGACCACCCTGTGCTGGGAGTGCCGGCAGGGCACATGGTCCAGACACCTGCTCTCGGGGCCTGACTGGTGACACAGGCTGAGATAAATATATTTGTATGTCAGGCCATCCCAACCAGAAGGCAGTGACTTCCTTGAGGCTTGGAGCTGGGACACTCAGCTACCCGCAGGGCCTTGCTTTTTCTCTGCAGTCCAAGCAAAGTGAAGCTCACATTTTCTGAGGACCTACTACGTACTGGGCATTGTACTTTGTATGTCACATACTGTGTCTCATTGTCTCCCTACCTTGCAAGCCGATGGCAGTATCCCATTGTAGAGGTTTAAGAAACTGAGCTGCATAGGCCGAGCACCCTGCCTGAGGTCAGACAGCTGGTAAAGCCTGGTACCGAGGTTGGAGTCCTGGTCTCTGGAGGGCTTGAAATGCTGACTTTGCCATTTACCAGACATGTGTCCCTGACCATTTGCCTCTTCAGTTTTCCTCAGTGAAAATCAGCTCATGATAGCACCTGCCTCTCAGATTAAGTGAGTAACTGTCATCATGCCCCCTCTTTCTACAGAATCAGACTCCAGACCGGGTGCCATGATGAGTAGGTCTTAGGGATTTACTAAATACCTCAGTCTGAAGAGGAGGGAGCCTTGTCTGGTAGGTCCTGCTAGAAAGGAACTAGAGCCAGGGAGAAATCAGACAGAGGCAAGTCCAACCTCAGCATGGAGAACGAGGCCTGAGAGCTCTGCCCTTGGCTCCAATGGGCTGTGTGAGCGGTGGGCCGCTGGGGGTGAGAATTCACATTTAGAAAAGCACCCTGTGCTCAGGGAGCCACAGCAGAAGCAGGGATCTGTCTCTTCGGGGACCCTCCAGCCAGCCTCGTCCTGGGAGTTCAGGGCAGTGTGGATGGCGGGTGATGCCAGAAGTCTATAATAGCCACTCCTTATCAGCCTTGCCCAGCCAGAGGCCCTTCTTGGGCTCTGTTTTGGTATGGATAAGGCGTTGTTTGAACTTGCTCTCTGTTGTTCTGAGTAACTACATGTAGTGCCAAACTGAGATGGACTTCTTTGGTTTGCGCCAGCCTTTGGCTGAAGGACACGCTTAACAAGGCTGCTCCTTTTTTGGGTAGGAAAATGCTCTTTGGGGGTTGGCAAATGCTGCCTTGAACTTCCTACTTGCTCCATTAGCAGATCACTAGGGGGATGTGTCAGCAGACCCAGGACCCCCTGACCCCAGCTCTGCATTCCAGGGTCCAGGGTCCTGAAAGCCTAGCATGTAAGAGGAATCCCCTCTCCTGACAGTTTTTCTTTAAGAGCCATGTGACCAATTGGTATTACCACTTCTGTCAGGAATAAGTAACGCTTCGGAGCTTATTAAGCCAGGAGCTGAGCTAGTTAGCATTTGCTTGCATTAGCTCGTCCTCCTTGGAGAGAGCTTTCCTGAATCTTTTTGCCCACAGTAAAAACAATATTGTATGTCCTGACCCAGGACATACATATTTCCTGTAAAATGGAAACAAAAGTTAGAAGCCCTCATAGGAGACCTTACTAAGGTATTGACTCTGATGGTTCCTGTTCTGTTTCAGTTTTTGAAAAGGTCGTGATGCGTCAAGCTGCTGTCAGGACCCACCTTGGGCACTGTGCAGGAAGTGAGCTCTAGGCTGACGCTGGCATCGACTTCATTTTGCATATTCGGAAACTGAAGTTCAAAATCAAGTTGCTTGCCCACAGTGATGAGGCCTGCAGATGGTGGAGCCAGGGTGAGAGGCCACCTCGAGGTGGCCTAGTCTAGTCTTTTGGTGGTACCATTAGAAGGTAGGGCCCTAGGATTGTACCCTTTTCACAGATGGGGAAATGAGGTCAGAGCTGAGCAGGGACTTGACAGCAGCCTGGTATGTGGCAGAACTGAAACTTGAGGCCAGGTCTCCCGCTGTGCCTCTCTTGGACACCCGGGGTTCCTGTGAGTGGTCTTAGAGGACTACCCACCTTACCCTGTGGTGAACAGTCTGTCCTCTGCAGGCAGCTCATGTTCTGCAGCCTCTCTCCATGCTGTGCCTCAGTTCCTCTGCACACAAGGCAGCCCTGGCCTTCCAGCTATGCCCACACCCGACCCCAAGCTCCCATCTGGGCCTGACTCTGCCTTCCTGGAGCAGCCACATTTCCACGTGCCAGGCTGCGGTCCTTCCCTGCCGTGGCCGCAGTGGGGCGCTATGGCTCCACCTCAGAGCTGCCTGGGAGGGTGGAAGTCGCCAGCACAAAGCTGGGGCCTGACAAGCCTGGCTTTTCTTTGTCTTTTCAGCCTGCTTCTGATTAGGAAGAAGGGCGTTATTGTGCCTTTAGAGAGACCAAAGGACAGAAGGAGCCTCACCCTGGCCACCCTGACACTGCCGCTGCCCTTACTTGTAGGGATGGTTCTCTGTCCCAGACCCAGTGCCATCCACATAACCACAGCCATCCAGCCAGCGCCGCTTTATACCTCCTTTTGCGCTTCCCGTTGTTTTGCTTGCCTCTCCGTGTTGTACGTGGTTTTCATATTTAACACTTTTTTAGCTCCTTCGTGGTTCTAAGAAAATTGAAGTTACACCATTAGGGTTCTGCTTTCTGCTGGAAAAACTTGCTAGGGACGTTTTTCACTGTGACTCAAATAAGATGCAACTAGTAGAGAAAAATGCAGAACACAGGAAGGAGTCCCTTCCCCACCGAGGTATACACTCTGAGCATTCACATCTCCTACCCAGTGGGGTGGTGTTACTTGTGCTATTCTGTAGTTTGGTTTTTCTGTGTGTGGAGGTCTTTCCAGGTCAGTGGATCCACTTTTCCATTGGGGCACTGCTAGTCCCTTGGGTCCATGTGTCGGAGCAGCACTGCCAGACCCTGCAGGTAGAGGCTGTGGCATCTTCATGGGCTTCTGCTGTCATAGGTAGTAACTTAAGGAAGTTTTGCCTGCATGCACAGAGCATTTCCCCCAGGTACAGGGTCCAGAGCAAGATCCCTGAAGCTTCAGCAAAGGGGCTCCAGCAAAGGGCTCTTTGTGTGTGTTGCAGGTGTGTGTGTGGGGAGGGGATTCTGCTTTCACAAACCCCTCCCACTGCAAGACTGCTCCCTCCCACCTCTCCTGGCCTACTGCCCACCACAGGGAACCCACTACATGTCTCAGGTTCCTGAGGATTCAGATGCTTTGGGGTCAGCCTCCCTCCATTCACACCTGACAGGCAAGCCTCCTCCCAGACTTGATTCTAGGCTGGAACCTGGGGCCCTGAGCAAGGTAGCTAGGCAAGCGCTCTACCACTGAGCCAACCCCAGCCCTTCCAGGACTCTCAAGGAGGGTCCCACACTGTGCCTTCCAGTGGTGGAGCTGCGTGTTTCTCTGGAGTGCTTCATAATTTTCATATAGATTTTGCTTCATTTTCCATAAAATAACTGCAGGTGTTTCAATATAAAAATAATATTTTACCTCTTGTATTGGGATGAACTTGCTGCTCTGGAATGACTCCTTGGTTTTGAATGCCCCTGGCATACTATAAGTGTCACTAGATTTCTGACACTGCATCCAGAACTGAGGCAGACCCCCAAAGTGAGCCATGATGGGAACTCTGGGGACAGCAAAGCCTCAGCCCTACCCCCTGAGGGCCCTGGAGACCTGTGTCCCTTAGGGGCCTCTTGCTGAATAGCATACCATCCCTCCTGGACAAGAACATTGAGCCCAGGTGCACAGGCCTTCCTGGATACCCCCAATAAAGCCACAGCAGCTGGGGACTGTGGCCAGCCTGGGGCTGCTTAGAGATACAGATTCTCAGGCCCCTGGAACCTGGGTAGAGCAGCCCTTGAGATGAATCCTCTGTGGGCTCATGCTGGAGAAGCCCAGAAACCAAACTCCATTGAGTGCCCACCATCCCCACATGTGCAGGATGGGTCCCACATGCAGGGCAGCCCTTCCTTGACTCTGCTCCCCCACCTCCTCCTGTTCCTCTTGGGTTTTTCCCTTCTGCCTGTGCTCTTCCTTGATTATCAGGGCAGGGGAGGCATGAGCCTGGGCTGGTGGGGCCTTACCTTGCACTGTGCCCCCGTGGCACCTGGCTGTACCCTGACCAGACCCTACGCTGGTGAAGAATGCAAGAGGCAGGAGATGCAGCCCTCTTTGGCTGAACACCACTGCAGAACTGTATTTCCCATCCAAGAACTGCTCCCAGTTTGGCCTGAGTACCGGGACTCATGGGGAACTCAGATTGAACACTGGTTTCCGCTGTTTTTACTTTAGTAGCAAAATCTCTGGTTCACAGAAAGTCTCCTACTGAAATCTCCTGATGTATAAAACAGACCAAAGTAGAATTGCTTCATTTGAGACAGGAATGGGGACTGGATCTGTAGGCCCTCAGCCTTAGCCCCACATTCAGAGGTGACCCTGGGCAGCTTTGCAGAGGGCCAGGGCTCCTTGGAGCATGGTTTGCAAACCACTGGGAAAACTGGTGCCCCAGGATGTGTGGACCCAGGGCTGGGTTAGAGGCAGACAGTCCTAGGTTCAAATCCCAGCTGGATGGAGGCACTGGGCAGGTGGCTGAACGTCTCAGAACTGCAGTTTCTTCTTTATAAAGTAGGCTGAAGTCCAGGCCAGGGGTTCAAGGGTTGTCACTACTCCAGGTTCACGCTGAAGGGTCTGTGTGTGTGTTCACATCAGTGAAGTGTAGGAGCAGCTTTCTCTTTTTCTGTCCCTGTCACACGAATGTCAGCACCGTGACTCACCATGGCTTTCCCCAATTGCCAGGTACACCAGTACCCCTGGAGGTGGCAGGCTTGCCTCCTAGCCACTGCGCCTGAGAGGAAGGGCCTTGCTGGGATTAATGGTAGTTTATTCTTTGGGATGGGATCTGGGGAGGTCACGTCTCCTGTCTGAGGCTGTTCCCAAGTTGGAATATTCTTAGCATGACAGAGTCGTGAGGTTTCCAAGATCACACAGGAGCAACCTGTGTGACTGTGGGCCCAGGACTTTTACCTTCATCCCCTGGGTCTGTGCCAGGTACCAACTGCTCAGCCCTCATCCATTCACTCTGCACTTTGATGATGTGGGTGATGGGCATCCTGCACAGCCAGGACAGCCACCACCCCCTCCCCAAGCACGTTGCATTTGGAGTGTTGGGGGAGGGTGGTAATGGAGTAGAAATGAAGCGTCCCCCAAATGAGAACCAGCACAGGCTAATTGCTTGGCTTACCATAGCCAGGGAGGAGTTGGCCACCATCACCTGCATTTGCCAATGACTCTTTAAGCTGGCAGCGGAGTGGCCAGCTTCACAGTGGACATGAGAAGGCTTTGTGTGCCCTCACTGGAGGTTATTGACAGGGGGAAATAGAAGCGGGACATCCTGCATCCTATGTGATCAATTAGGGGATGTGTTTGGCTTTCCTTGGCTCATCCTACTGAACTGGAAATGAAGGTGACAGTTAGGGACATGGGTGATTATTGATCAAGATGCGACTCTTGCAGAGGCTGTGGTTTGGCATCCTGGGCTGGCTGCTGCATGTTGTGAATCTGAGTTCTTTTACATGTGGCTTGGCCCTTGTCCCTTCGTATATTCCGTCTCCAGGGATGACTGGAGTGCTTGCCTTAGGGCAGGGCTTGCAGAGCCCCTGCAGCAGAGACATCCTGGTTTCCTGGTGGTGCATGATGGGTGAGGGACAGTGCTGGCCCCTGTGTAGAGAAGGTGAAATGGTGTCACCCACAACCCAAGAAGGGGGACTTGTTGCTGAGGCCCTGGACCCCAAGGTAGGGATTAGCCCTGGAAGGACCTGGAAGGTCAGACTTTGGCTGTGGAAAGGATGACCCTGGGAACACAGCAATGATGGGTGTCCAGGGTGGCTCCCCACAGTGAGCCCTTTTCCCTATTATGGCCCAGCCCAAATCTGCTGGATGGAGAACTTAAGTGAGCCTGGATGTTGTCGGTTAGAGTCTGCGATCTGAGGCCGCTGACCTAGCCCTGTGCTCACCTGCACAAGAACTCCGAAGTGTCTGTGTCAGTTGCTCCCTTCAGCAAATGAGAAAGCACAGTACATCTGGTCTGGGTCACATGCAGTGTTCCCCTGCGTGCCTCTCTGCCACTGCTCCCACAGCAAACCCAGAACCCCCAGGCTCCTCAGGATGTGCCGACTTCCCTCAGCCCCTCCTCCTCCTCCCTCTGTGCCCCTGCTGCCCAGCTGTTGGGCACTGCCACTCCGCCAGGCATTGCCCACCATGGCGTTTGCACAGAGCTGGCCCCTGCTGGAAGCACAGCATCCGCACCTCTGCTCATCCTCCCATCCAGTGAGGTGTCCTGGCCATCGGGTGGGGGAGAGATGCCTCTCCTGACAGTTGCTCTCCAGGGCAGCGTGTGCCGGAGCCACTGCAGATAGCACTGTGCGCGAGTGAATTTCAGAAGTTCGTTTTATCAGCATGAGAATTTTCTCTAATTGAAGAAAAAACAGTTTAAGATGAAAATATGAGTTCTTTATTTTAAAGCAGAAAATCTGCATCACCGGAAAGGAGGTCGATTTGCATATGTGGTTAGGCATTCCCCTGGCTTTGAAGGCAAGGGCCTGTGGGGCATCTGTCCGTGGAAGGGCTCATCTCCTGTTCAGACCCAGCTGAGCTGGCTCTCCCACTCCCTGGCACAGGGGCCCGGGCAGCTGGTGCCCAGCACTGGTCAATCATAGTAAAGAAGCTGATTCTGAAATGGTGCCACTGGCCTCCTGGGTGACCAGAGAGGAGGACACTCTTATGTGTCAGTCAGTGTCACAGAAGTGCCTGAGCCACAGGGAGCAGGACACTTCTTGGCCAGTGAGAGCTTTGGAGCCGTCAGCCGTGGCAGCTGTGCCCCTCACTCCCGGGTGTCACGCCTGCCTGCGGATCGCGGCCGGGCTGCGCGTCTGTCTGCTGTCGGGCACGCAACAGGAAGCTGGCGTCTGTGCGAGCAGCATGCGTGTGCTCATGCTGGTACGCTTTGCCTGGTACGCTTTGAATGCCACCAGACTGTCTTTCAGGTGGCCTTGTGGCCTGGGCAAGTTCACCAGGAAGCCAGGAGCTGCACTTCCATCCCTGCAGACCTCTCTGTTTGATGCCCCTGGGCCCCATCCCTGGGCAAGAATCTAATGTTTCCAGCCTTCCTCTGGAGGAAGAGCAGAGGGCACCCTTTGTTATGTCAGTGAGGGGTTTGTCTCCCGTCAGTGCTGGGGTGGGCGGCTGGGTGGGTGTGGCAGTGCTGGGAGGTGCATCTGCCAACAGCTGGGTGCACTCTGATGGATGGGTGGACTCTGATGGATGAGGGAGAGCTCCAGGGAGTGAGGGAAGGAACAGAGACAGAGTGACTCACCTCACTGATGACATTACCGACCCCAGCCTTCCGGCAGCGAGGGCAAGATCCGGCAGCGGCTCAGACGGCTCCCTCTGCAAGGGCTCACGTCCGTCGGCCCGCTCTGCAGTCGTGTTTGCTTCTGGGGCTCTCCCTGGCCTCTTCTACCTCCCTCACTGCTCTGAGGCCTCAGCCAGGCCTGGGTGTTTTCTCTGTGGACCATGAGCCAACCTTCCATGAGGAACCAGGCTCGCTGCCCCTCCCCTCACTGTGCTGCGGACCTGAGGGGCTCCTTGTCACTTAGGGATCTGGGTTCCTGATTATGCCCACATCAGGCTCCCCAGACCCTCACAGAGTGACTTGCAGTTCTTCTTGAGAGGCTCTGAGACCACTGCCCATCTCCCTACTGCCTCCTCCAAGAAGCCTTCCTCCCTCTGCTCTGGCTGTGACATACTGTCTCCCTGTTTGGTAGTGATCAGTGTATCTGTGCTCATCCCTGTGCTTCTGGGAAGTGGGAAGTGGCAGGTCTTACTCATGTCTGCCCACATCACCTAGCTCAGGTGCCTGTGTGAGGGAGGTGCTGGGTGGGTGCTGGTTATAGGAGGTGCTCCAAGGGAAGGAGTGGGTCACTCACGGTGGCTGAGGGGCTGGCAGAGAGACCTGTTAGCTGACTAAGAGATCTTCAGGGGAGTGGTGGAGTGGTGGACCTTCCAAACGTGAGTGCTGAGATGGATGCTGGGAACCTGTCTCTCCTCATCCCTTTCCCCTCATCCCTGGAGAATGAGCAGAAACACGTCTGAATTAGAGATGTACTGCCTGCCTGCCTGTTCTTCCTTTCCTCCTGCCTTCCATCCATCAACTGTCCAACCACCCAAATGGTGGATGCCTTTCCTCCTCCCTCCCTTCTCTCTCTCCTTCCTCCCACCCATCCTTCCATCTACCATTCATTGAGCATCTGTCTGGACCAGGCCACTGCTACATCCCCAGAGCCAATCAGGACCATGAGGCTTTTAGGCTCCAAACCTTCACATTTCCTGATGTCCTTTGTCTCCCCTTGGTGGGATCTGAAGTGTTGGGGACAGGAAGCTCAACGAGTGGGGTGGGACAGAGTGCCTGACAGAGCAGCCCCTCGTGCTGTTCATTTGCCTTCTTTCGGTTACTGAGGGAAACCCACCCGGAAGGAAAGTCCAACCTCATTTGTGCTGTCAGGGCCAGAAGCGGGCATGAGAAGGAAATTGTTAGAATCCACCTGGCTTCTCCAGAGAGCATCCAGAATGCTCCTCCTCTCTGTACTTCAGGCATGACACCCGTGTGCATGTGTGTGCACATGCATGCACACACACACTCACCCACTCCTGAGCTTCCTCCCATTGCTGGTTGATGGAAATCACTTGTTCCCTGCCCCATGGGGCCCACTAGCCCACTAGGGTGCTGGGTTGATCCCAGGAAGCAGGGAAGGGCCTGCTTGTTTCTGAGGGGCCATGGGGAACATGGAGGGTGAAACAGCCTTCTGGAACTGCCCAACCAGGTGCACGTGTGATGGGAGGCGGGGTGGTGGTGGGGTGGTCTCCACCCTTCACTGCTGCAGTCCCTACCAGATCCAGGGGCAGGGACCAACCAAAGGATTGTTGCAATAAGCAATTAAGGGACAGAGAGGTGACAGGGCAGAGCCATTGCATTCCACAGGAGGCTCGAACTCAGTTTCCAAGTTCCACATGGGATTGCTACCTAGAGGGTCTTGGCTGGGGCCCTCTCCCCTAGGGACCCACTTAGCAGGGGTCACGAGACTGCACTGACTCTGCCTGGAGGGTGAGAGTGAAGGGCAGCTGAGCCCTCGTGCTGCATGTGTGAGAGGAGCTGAAGCACAAGTTTCTGGAAAGTATTTATTGTTGAGATGGAGAGTCCCACCACCCGCCCCCAGTGCCAGCCACACAGGATGCCGGGGAGTGGAGCGTGACCTGGTGGCCTGTGCTGGATGGATAGTCAGGGACTAGGATGGGGTTTCCTGAAACAGACCCTGTGGTGGAGTCCCTGCACTCCATCACTATCTATGAAAGGTGCCACTTTCCCCCCAGGGGACAGCAGGCTTCATCTTGCAGTCCACACCCTGTACTGTATCACCTGCTCATGGGGCATTGGGAGGGCACCAGAGCACAGGACTATGAGAGGTGGCTGCCCTCATTCCAGTCTCGGCCTTCCCCTGCCTGCTGTGTGGCTTCCAGCAGACACTCAGCATCTCTGAACCACTATTTACTCATCTGGCAAACAAGCCCGGCCAGAGCAAGATCTCCCTGAGTCCACAGCTGCTCCCTCATGTGACTCTCCAGGAGGGTGCTCCCAGCCTTCCCAGCTTCTTCCCATCTCAACTGCAGCAGCAGGAATCTAACCGGCCGTGGGAATGGTCACCTCGGTGCCCTGCCACTGCAGCATTCTGTTATTTTTATCTGCCACTGTTTAGTCTGTATCACTGCTTAGGCAGTGCCAGCCTCTCCGCGCAGTTTTGCCACATAGTGTTGCCAACATGAGCTCAGATGGTGACCTCAGTCCAGTGGAACTGCCCACCAGGCAGACAGCCACATGTGATTTCAGTTTCCAGTAAAAGATGCATTCTGTCCATGGGAGCCCTAGGATGGCTTGTGTGGGCAGCAACTCTAGGGCTTGGGTCACAATATTAAAATGGAACCAAGTTTGTTTATGTAGTGTTAACATCACTTAGGGTGACGTGGGTGACATGCACAAGTTGTGAGCCTGCAGCACATGAATGCCCGCCCATCCCCCCATCAAAAAATAAAGCACTACCATGCCCCAGAAGCTCCTGGGCCCCTCTTGCCACAGGATGGCCTAGAGGGACCTTCTCAGCCAGTCAGTTACCAGGCTTAATCAGACCTAAGAGTGGCAGAGCCATGTAGGACCCTGAGTCCCAAATGCTTTCTGAAGGAGAGGACTGCCCAGTAGGATCATGGTACTTACTAGAATAGTAGCTGTTACCCCATAAGAAGGGGGAGTGTAAGGGGAAACACAGTCTTTCCAAGGCTGCCTGTTGCTCTCCCAGGTCCCTGCCCTGAGGTTCAGACCTCACACTGCCCACCATGTCCAAGTGGCTGCAGAGGATGTCTCTCTGAGCCTGGCCTCCTGGTGGGTACCTCAGGAAGAAAGCATGTTCTCTGGCCTGTGAGCATGCAGCAGCCCGAGACCCGAGTGGGCCTTCAGAACTGGGAGTTATCTGGCCATCAGGATCTGGTTAAGATGGCCACTCAGCTTCTCCCTGCGCTCCCCAACACCGGTCATTTCCAAACACAGTGCATGGCTACCTCAGTAGCAGGAGCCTCACAAATCCATGGTCACATCATGGCATAGCAACCCTGCCTCCGCCCAGCCCACTCCGCCAGCCTGCTTCTCCCTCCTAGAGAAGGAGGACCTGTCTGTTGATTTGAGGGCCACTTCAGTTACTGCACCTGCCAGGATTGCTCTGACTGGGCTGCTTTGGGCCTCCCATGGCTTCTTTCTGGCCTGATCTTTTGGGCCTCAGCATCCAGCAAGCCCGGTGCCTGGGTGTGTCTCAGAGGCCATCTGTGGGCCCAGTGCCTGGGCGCATCTGGGAGGCCACTGGAGCTCTCGTAATAAATCCTCACCTTGTGTCTTTTCTGCAATTCTCCAGCTCCAAGAAGTCCAGGAAAGGCCCCAAAGTGACAGCAAAGCCCAAGCCTTCACCCCGGCTCACCATCTTTGACGAGGAGGTGGACCCTGATGAGGTACTCTTTGGCCCAGGCAGGAAACTGTCCCCACAGAGCCCATTGGAGAACACACCCCAGGACCGTAAGTAAAACCCCAGTGTGAGCTCCCTTTGCTCTGGGTGTCTGCTTGATGCCTGAGCTCTGTCACCAGACACCCTTTATGAGTAGGATGCATGTCTCCCTTTTATCCTGTTCAAATGGGAAACAGGATTAGCTTATGGAGGTTCTCTGCTGGAAAATCCAGCCTCACAGCTGGTATCCCCACAATCTGGAACATTCTTGGGCTGTCCATTTATTCTATAGAGGAGGAAGATGGCAGGTTTCTTTGTTGCTTGGAGAAAAATTGTCTTCATTATATCTGCAGACAGATGTGGGCACTGGGGCCTCCAGGCACCCTTAGGATGGGAAGTGGATGCTGACCCACCTTGGGCATCTGTGCAACTCAGTATGATTTTAATTTTAACATTTTGTGTCACCTGCATAGACCCCACTGGAAGGCTCTGTGCGGAACTGGCAGAGGAGATGCTGAGTAGCCTTGGCACTTCGCCTGTCCCTGTCTAACCCTTCCTCCTGCTTGCCCACATTGTCCTCCAGGGGGAGGGAGTTGATGTCACCCATTGATTCAGTCAGTACTTGGAGAGCACCCACCAATGGCCAACCCCAACACACTAAGGAGTAAGACCCAGTCCCCATTCTCAGGGTCCCATGGGGAGACAGGACATTACCTGACAATTGCAAAGTAGCACGAGTCTGTACTGGGGCTAAACAGAAACACTGGTTCCCGTGGAACAGCAGGGAAGATTCCTGGGTGGCAGTGTGGCCAGGTGGGGCTGTACCGAGGCTGGGTCCTGGAGGTTGGCTGGAGTTAGCCAGACCACCCGAGAAAAGGCGTTCCAGGTACAAGTGCAGTTAGCACTCCCAGAGGGCAATGGAGGGCAGCCGAGAGGGAGGCAGGCTCCCTGAA
Source organism: Glaucomys volans (assembly GCA_020662805.1). NCBI lineage: Eukaryota > Metazoa > Chordata > Mammalia > Rodentia > Sciuridae > Glaucomys > Glaucomys volans. The sequence goes on from JAJEJO010002461.1 coordinate 221,614, forward strand.
GGCAGGGACTTCAGCAGGACAGTGACTTCAGGGGTACCATGGCTGCGAGGCCCCGGCCAGCTGGTGGCACTCAGTCCTGGCTCATTGGAAGACAGTGTGGCCGTGGGGCGAGCTGAGGGGTGCAGCTATATTGGACCTGGGAGCCTGGTGCGGGGACTCAAGAGGCGGTTTCCTGGAGCAGTGGGAAGCGTCAGGACTGGCAAGTGGAGCGAGGTACTCCGGGCCCACAGGGGCAGCTGTCCTCTCACCCTCCTGCTGCCCCCTTGCGCCCATTTCTTTAGTTTCCTTGCTCATTCCCCTGGGTGGCCAGGAGGCTGGATCAGAATCCCCACTCTGTACCCCAGCAGCTAAGGGTGAGGCAGAACTCTGACCACTGTGCTGCTGACTTCCCCACAGCCCTGAAGCTGTTTGACGACCCTGACCTTGGTGGGGCCGTCCCCCTGGGTGACCCCTTACTGCTGCCAACTGCCTGTGAAAATGGAGGGCCTACATCCAGCCGCAGCCTTGGGTCTGCATCTGAAGAGCTGTTCAGGTACCATTGTCCCAGGGGGTTTCCCAACTCGGAGCCAGGGACCCATCCCAGCATGGGAGCGATTCACCAGCCTTGGCCTCCAAAGGGAGGGATCCTCACCTGTTCAAGGCCTGCAGCTGTGAATGACCAAGAGGCAGCAATGGGCTTTGGAAGGAGGATCTGTAGCCAGGGCAGCTCAGCTGCTGAGGGAACTTCAGTGTTTAGCCAGTAGATTTTCTTTCACACACACATTCTGTTAGTTTATGTAAAGAATAATAATTAAATTACGTTATTCAAGAGCAAGTATAACCATCATAGATGGATTTGGGAACAAATAGAACTGATATTTGGTAGCATATGTCTCTGCCAGAGGGAGAAGATCTCAGATGTACCAACAATGGCCTGTCCCCTGGGAGGGTCCCATCATGGGGAAGGAAGAGGGAGGCCTAATCTGTTAGATGGAGGACCTTGCACAGAAATGATGGCTGCTGTTCCCTGAGCACTTGCTGGGTGTCCAGCAGTGTAGGAGACCTAGGACTTATTAAATCTTCATAGCAGCCCCTAAGGCAGGTGCTCTTCTTTGCATTTTACACAAAATCAAGCATGGGAAAGGTCATTTGTCCAAAACTATAGCCCCTGCCTGCCTCAATACTGGCCTCCACTCCATCTGGAACTTGGAACTCCTACAGGCTAGTAGATCTCCTCCCCGCTAGGACTGTGGGTTTTCCCTGGGCCTCTGCCTCTGCGACCTTGTTCTCAGTGTGCTCAGACTCGAGCATGCGTCCCCAGGATGTACGGTGTGCTTGACCATTTACAGGAAGCCGAGCTGCCTCCTTCCAGGAACAGTTTATATAGCACTGAGGCACGAAGTCCCAGGAGGCTGTCATCTGCTCCCCTCGTTAGCAGCCCCAGGCTATTAGGCAGCCCTCTAAGTGCCCACCGAGCCTGCGTCACCGCGATGGCTTGTGTTTACATCTCCCCAAGGCCCCTGACATCTGTTCACTCTCATCCATGTCCTCGCTTCTGACATTCCAGCAGGCTGGGAGGAACAAGGATGACTGTTATTTCATCAGGGGGGAAACTGAGGCAGCAGGGAAGCCTGTGCTAGAATCACCCTGGGGAGCAGCAGGCCAGGCCGAGTATGCCCCAGAGGTCTCATGGGATGTCGCCAGCAGAGTTGATCTAAATCCGTTATTTACTAGTCTGCTTTCGGCAAAGCATGGTCGAGTGGGCTGTCATCAGGCTACCTCCGGAGGGTTCTAGGCCAGGCGATTTGGGGAAATGCCAATGCTAAGCAGGACTCCTGCAGGCCTGTCATGTGGGCAGATGCCATGCAGCATGTCATGTGCCTCATGGGTCCCTGGGACCCTTCCTTCATGTCCCTTAGCACCCTGGGAATCCCTGCTTACAGCACTAAGCGCCGCCTCCTCCCTCACTCCAGCTACATCTGCTAATGAAGAAGTAGCTCCGTGAGAGCGAGAGCTGCATTTCACTCTGTGTCTGCCGTGCTGCTCTCCAGGTGTGATCGGACTTGTCACAGTACAAGGCTTTCCAGCAGCCATTCCCTCCCCCCTCATTCCTTCATTTATGCTTTCACCCCTGCGTTCCTTCCATCAGCCGCCTGAGCTTCAGCCATCCTGAGCAGCACAGGGTGGGACACCGAGCAGGGTTTGGCACTGAGAAGCCTGTGTTCCCTCCTGCTCTGCAGCCACATCAGGACTGGCCTCCAGTTTTGATCGTTAGCCAAGTTCTGTCCTCGGCCGGGACTTAGGACTCCCTCGCCCCACACTAGTCAGCCCCACCAAAGCTGGGCCTGGAGAGAGCAGGGCTGGACCTCCCGTTAGTGAGACCTGTTCCTAGCCATGTCTCAGGGAGAGCCCATGGAAATAGGGTGCTTGGAAAGAGGGAGCCCGAGCAGCCACCTGTATCCCAAGAATGACTACAGCACCTCTGCATGGCCTCCCACCCCCGGCCTCCCACCTCAGAGTGAACCCAGCTTCTGACCAGTTCCAGAGAGTCTGCTTTGCTGAGCAGGATGATCCTGAAATGGGACACAGGCCTTTAGCTGCTGCTTCGTTTTCCTAAGGACCCCTGTTTGAGGATAATTCAGTGGCTCTCAGCTTTTCCTGGCTACCCTCGGCCTCCACTAGAGGAGGTAAAGGGGACCAGTGGCTGACCCCAGAGAGTCGAGCTGGGGCACAACTGAGCTAAACTTGCCAGAAGCAGCCAGACCATGAGTGACACCTCCTGAAATCTCCCTGAGCCCAGTGCAGCTGCTCTCAATGGAGAGGCTCGGGTGGGTCCCTCTGGGTCTGGACCAGAAGGAGATGTTTTGTTCACTTCTCTGCCATCCAGGCAACTCAGAATTCTCCCCCAGAGGTCTGTGCCCATTGCAGGAGGTCTCCCCCAGCAGCAGGCAGGGCATCCAGAGCTCCATCAGTGGCCAGATCTGGTAGTCAGCACCTCTGGGGATGCTGTGCCAGCCACCTCCACCTTCGCATAGGCTCTTCCAGGCCTTGCAGTGCCAGAGAGCGTGGCCGAGGGATGCCTGTGGAGGTAACTGTTGGACACCAGAGCAACCCCTTCCTGAAGCTGGAGGAGGGGCCTCTGTGCAGAGGTGCCCCAGAAAGGGGAACACCCCCCAGAGAGCCAGCCAAGTGTTGGCCACCTGTTCTTTGTCCTTGGGATAACTGTGCAGCCCACGGCAGGGCTCTTACCTCTCTGTTCCTACATTTTCATGTCTATAAAATAGGGCTAATATCTGCTACCAGGCAGATATTATTAAACAATTGGATAAATGTGGAATTGCCTAGCCATAACCTGCATTCGGCATGGTGCTGAGTGGGTGGGTGTGTGGCACATTTTGAGTGAGGCCTCCACTGGACATCTGGCCTCTGGGAATCAAGCTCCTCTCCCAAGAGCAGCAGCAGGAGCGCCCACAGGCCCAGAGCAGGGGTGGGCAATGGCCTGTCCTTCCTATTCTTACCTAGAGATGGCCCTCCCCACTGTTGGGTGGGATGGGGTGCTGCCCAGCGCCCCTGTGTGCAGAGGTGCTTCTGGAAGTCTTGCCTTTGCAGAGGGTGGTCATGCTCAGGGCTGCTCCCTTTGATTCCCTAGAGTCGAAGAGGACTTGGACCAGATTCTGAAGCTGGGGGCTGAGCCCAAACCCAAGCCCCAGCTTAAGCCCAAGCCACCAGTGGCGGCGAAGCCAGCACTGCCCAGCAAGCCACCCGTGCCTCCCAGAGCAGATGCGACCGAGAGCATGGCAGGGCAGCAGAAGCAGCAGCAGCAGATCCACACCATGGATGAGATGGACATCTTGCAGTACATTAGGGACCATGATTCATCTTCCCAGGCCTCTCCCAGCCTCTTCTGACCCCTCTCCGTGCCGCCTGGCCCTGCATACCCTCTGTGGAGGCCTGTGTGTGCAGAGCCAGGACACCATGGGATAGGTGCAAGCTGGGGCCCCAGGACCACACGGTTCCCTTTTCTCTTGGGCTGTGGGCTTGATGTGGAGTCCCTGTAGAATACAGGGTAGAAGTGACCATGGGAATTGAAGCCCACAGTGTGAGTCCAGCTGGGTGAGGAGGGGAGAGTAAGCGTGGAGCCATTTGGCTCACTAAGAACAGGGTGAGAGGTGAGGGGCCCCCGGGAGGTGCCCCACGGGATGAGAAAACCTCCTAGCCACTTGTGCCCACTGATTCTGCCATCAGAGCCCAGAAAGGAAGACCTGGCCTGATCTGGGCCCAGAATGAGATGAGGGAATACCCATGCCAGGCCACTTCAGAGTCTCTGCTCAGCCTGCCAGGGCCTGGGGAGGGACAGTGAGCAGAAGAACCCTGCTGTCCAGTGTCCTGATGGGAGCCTCTCAGGAGCCTCCTCTAGTTACCAGCCCTAAGGCGAGCAGCTGGGCCCAGCCCTGCCTCTAGATAGGGAGGACTGCTGGGTCCCAGGCCTTCCTTCTGCTTCCTTTCCCAGGAAGGGTCTGGCCAGCAGTGACCTCCTTGGGCCTCTGTGCACAGAGCCAACATCCCCCAGAGCTCTGCATGGGCTGGAGACTTGGGTTGGCTTCCTTCCCAGTGTTGCCTCCTGCTCCCCAAGGGACATCATGCTCTCAGGCTTCTGCTCCAAGGCCTTGCCTGTCCTCTGGGGCTGGACTTGTTCAGTGGCCTTTCACAAGTGGAGTCACCAACCCAGGGGGGTGGAGCCTTGTTCCAGGGCAGGGCTGGGCAAATCACAGTGCCAGGAGACCCAGTGAGTGACGTTTCATGGAGCAAAGAATGTTAGATCATCTTTCTTGGATATATATTCTTCATATTCAGAGCTAGTTTTTAATGAAACACAATAGTTTTTAACAAAATGCAGCCCTGTTGTTTCTTGGTGCTTTCCTGCCTGGCAGAGGTTTTGGAAATGGTCGGGACAAGGCCTCTGACCCTTTCCTGATCAAGTCCAAGAGCCAGCCTGAGGGGAGGCCCCAGGTGACGTGGGCCAGTGTTTGTCATGGTGTGACCGGCCCTCAGCTTCTGCCCTGTGCAGGAACTGTGGACGTGGTGGAGCACTGGGTCTTCCCACAGCCTCATCAGCAGCCTAGCCCTGAGCACCTGTGCCGAGTGGGAAGGTGTGGGTGGTGCTGGGCACGGTTCTGCCTTGCCAGGCTCGGAGGGTCGTCCCTCCCCAGGGCCTCGGCGCTGACTGCCGAACAGCTTCCACCCAAGCTCCCCTTTCCCTTTCACCATGGGGCCTTCAAACCCTCCACCCCTCAGTGTCCAGCACCCAGCCCTGCACCCCCAGCCTCTGCTGACTGTGAAGGAAGGACCTGGGGCCATGTAGCCAGGTCTTCCTCTGAGGCACTGCCCAGCTTGTACTGGCCCCAGCCCTCCTTTGGGCTCTTCCGACCCCCTGCCCTTTTCTCTGTGTCCTGGCTGCCAACTCCCTGTCCCTCCACACCTTCCCCGCTGCTTCAAGGAACTCATAACGTAGGAGCAGAGGGTGTAACTGGTGTAACTGGCAGGGTGGCCATGGGACCAGTCCTCTGACTTGGGTTTCTTGACAGAACCTAGTCGGACACTCTACTCTGTGTTGCCCACTGCAGGCCTGGCCTCCACAGTGGCCTGGAGCTCTCCAGATACCTCCAGATAGAAGCTCTCCAGATAGAAGTCTGGGCCCCAAGACACAGATGCTCCAGCTGTGGCTCATTCTCCACACGTCTGAGACCTACACCAGTCATCCAGTAAAGTCTGTGTGCATGCCTCATTCCAGCACTCGCACAGGGACCGTCCATAGCTAAAGATAACCAGGAGAGCTTCCTTTGAGGGACCCCCATGTCTTCTGTGGCTCTGCCTCAGCCTCCCAGCTGCCTTTTATTAGTGTTAGGCAAGGGGAAGAGGAGATTCTGGTCCTTTCCCATTGTGTAAACTGAGGCAGAGTGTCCAGAGGCCCAGGCCCAATGGGGACATTGGGCCAGTAACTGGTCAACCAAGACCTATGTAGAAAGAGGACCCTTTCCTTCCCAAGCCTCACCCCCACTCCCACACGGTGGGGCTCTAGGCTGGGACCAGCTAGTCACACAGCCCTCCTGGCCTCTGCTCTCCTGCTAGAGTTCAGGTTCCAGGGTGTCACTTCATCCCGGAGACCCAGAGGTTCAACAGCAGGTGCCGCAGGGTGACACCCACTGGACTCTTGGGAACAAGTTCCCAGGGAGCCAGGGACACCTCCTGCAGGGCGGCCTGTGAGTTGACATTGCCACCTCCCTCCCCAACACCTTGGCTTGGCTCCTGTAGCCAAGATTGAATTGGAAGTCTGGGGTCCCACAAACTATCAGGCCATTCTGGGAAGGAGCGCTCAGCCCGAGAGCATGTGGCTGAATTCACCATGGAAGAGAAACTGAGAGGCTGAACTGGGGACAGTGTCATTTGTTTACTTGGAAGGCCGTTGCGAGCCCGGGGACAGGATGTGCCATCTGTGGGGCGACCCTGCTGCTCCCTTTCCCCTGCATTGTTTCTCTCAGGAAGCCATGAGCTCGGGCCAGTTCTGGAAAGTCCCAGTCTTCAGGCTGGACCTGGCCGGGCTCTGCTGGAGAGTGCCCACTCATGGAGCTCTGGTCTCATAACCATGTCCATGCAATGTGTCCTGACCTCCACTCACCCACAGCTGGAGCCCTCTGTCAGATGCAGGCAAGACAGCAAAGTCCAGCCACTCTTTGGGGCTGTGCTCCTCTATGCCCCGCTGTTGCCTGGGTTTTGTGGATTTAACTGGTGTGGAAGGTCATGCTCTGTTCTCTAGCTCATCAACTGTCCAGCCAAGCACACCCTGATAAAGAGCACCACAGAGCTACCAGAGCTACCAGTATGGTGGCCCTGGCTGGATGGCAGGCATTTCCCCATGCTCTCATGTCCACGTGTAGGCCAATGGCTGCCCAGAGCAGGCACGGTTATCAGTCAGGCCCCTTTAAAGTGTTCAGTTCTGGCTTTAAATGGTCCCACTCACTGCAAACTCTCCTGGTTCAGACCATCCCCTGCTCTGCACCCTTAGGTCTTGTGGTCAAGGGGAGCTGCCCAAGGGGCAGATGGAGTGGCCATGAGTGGCTGTTGGTTCTCCTGTAGCCCACAACATCTTGGTGAAGCAGCGTTCAGGCCGAGCCACCATGGAGCGATCTGGGTTCCAGCCCAGCTGGGCTCTGTGAAGCCCCCTCACTCACAGTGCCAAGTGAAGAGCTTTACCCGGACTTTTGTGAATGTAAAATCCCATCCATGCCTGAAAAAAGGTTTCAGTGGCTGGGCACTCTAGTTCCTCACAGAGAGACCTGTCACCCAGGACAAGCCGGCTGCTAACTGGAAGTGGCTGGCTGCTGGGTGGGTGACCAGAGTCTGGTCAGCTTTAGCTCAGCCTAGCCTCCAACCTGGGGCTGACTCCTGATCTCCCTGCTGGACATTGTGCTGTGACGTGGTGAAAACAGCGGTGTGCAGCTTCCACCCCTCCTGTGTGCTGGCCTCTCACTCCTGTTTTGCATGGCTCTGGCCACTGGTGAGAACTGAGGGATTGCATCTCTGGGATCACACTCAGGAGGAGGCCGTGGCTTCTAGCGTGGGGATTATGGGCTTGGCACATGGCTTGGTAAGTGGACTCCACTGACAACTGAGAGGCCTGATGTGTCTCTGCTGACTCAGCAACTAGCACAGCCTCTGAATAGGTTTTTAGTGAAGCTGGGTTAACTCCCTCCAGCCCCGCTAGCCAGTGGGTTACATTTCCTCGTTCTCAGAGTACTCAGTGGGCACCAACTGTGTGCAGAAACTGTGTCCTATCAAGCAGGGAATCAGGTGGGAAGAGGCCTGAAAATGCAGAGAAAACCAGGTCAACCTCCTGGTCAAGAAGCACCACATCACCAGGCATGGCGGCCCATGCCTGGAATCCCAGCAACTCAGGAGCCTGAGGCAAGAGGATCATAAGTTCAAACCATCCTCAGTACCTTAATGAGGTCCTAAGCAACTTAGCAAGACCCTGTGACCCTGTCTAAAATAAAACATAAAACGGGCTGGGGTATGGCTCAGTAGCTAAGTGCTGCTGGCTTAAATCCCTGGCACAAAAAAAAAAAAAAAAAAAAAAAAAAACCAGAAGCACTGTGGGTGCAGTCACAGTTGGTGAGTGCATATCAGCTGTTGGGAGCAGGACAAGGGTATAATCCATACAGTGCAAAGACAGCAGGTGAGGGACCTGGCAGCTGCAGCTTCGGCCAGAGAGGGCCTGGGCCTGTGCAGACAGTTGATGTTCCCAAGGAGCTGCTGTCTGCAGGGCCTGGTCCAGGCACCATGGAGGACACAAAAAATGGAAAACTCCGCCATTTTAGCTGGTCCTACCAGGAGCCACACAGAGGCCTTGCTTCGGGTCTGTTCTTTGGGCCTCCTGCCCAGATATCAGCAAAAGAGGTATCTTGTCCCCCATGCACCCTCTCTGCCCGCATCCTCCCCTCTCTGCCACCTGCCAGTAGGTACAGTATGTTGCTGCAGCCTGAGCCCAGCTTGTGGTCCCCGCATCAGTGCCAAGGGCTGCCATAACAGAAATGTGTTCTTTCACTGTTGCGGAGGTGAGAACTCTGAAATCCAGATGTTCACAGGGCCACGGCTCCAGAGGCTTCTTTCTGGCTTCTGATGGTTGCTGGCAACCCTTGCCTTCCTTGGCTTGTAGCCACGTCACTCCAATCCATACCTCCATCTTCGTGTGACAGATTCCCTGTGTGTCTCTGTCTTCACACAATGGTCTCCATATCTGCTTCATTTCCAGATTCCCCTCCAATAAGAAGAGCAATCCCACCCTAATCCAGGGTACCTCGTCCTACCTCCCTCAATCTGAGAGACCTGTTTCCATATAAGACCATCTCGGGTTCCAGGTGGACATGAGTTTGAGGGGACACTCTTCAACTTGGCAGAGTCACCTCCTGCCCTGAGTGCTTGGCATTCAGGAATAGGTCAAGCAGGCAGCCACCCTTTCTATCCTGCAAAGCCTTGGCCTCTGTGCTGGTCCCTGTAGGGAGCCCTCGTCCTGGCCCTGCTCTTCAGATCTCTGCCCCACGGCAGCGTCAGTGACTCACTTGGAGCTGTGATGCTAACAGTGGGCAGCAGTGTTCCTTCCTGCCTGAAGGGCTGCACACTCAGGGAGTGTCTTCCCTAGCAGGCAGCACCTGCTGCCCAGAGCCGTGGTCCCACGTGGCCTGATGGTGTGGCCTGATGGCTTCTCCAGGCAGCTGGCTCTTGGGACTTCCCTCCTGCATCTCATCATCTCTCACTGGGCCTCCAAGGAGGCTGGAAAGTTTTCTTTAGGAAGCCGCAGGGCAGGAACCCAGAGCTTCCAGAACCTGAGGGCCTCGGACAACCCCTGTGCCCCTGTTCTCAGGCCGGTTTCCTGCCTCTGGAGAGGGGGCTCCTGACATCTCCATGCGTGCCATGCTTCTGTTTGTCTTTACTTAGTGGCCACTCTGCAGGCTTCCCTGAATTCTCTAGGTCCCAGAGGGCAGTTTTGTAGATCAGATAGTAGACAGTAGATTCTGGTCCACCTGCTTCCCAGACATCCAAGAGCATAGCGTCTGTGGCTTGCCCCAGGCTGGTTCCTGGACTCTCATGAGTCACCTCTGAATTCGAACCCGGAAGTCCCTGGCTGCACAGTCCCTGAGGGTGGGAATGGAAAACGGTGTAGCACCTTGGAAAGGCGTTGGGCAGTTCCTCACAAAAGCTGGCTATCAGTTCACCATACCGCCAGCAACTCCACTTGTAGGCACATGCACAGAAAGAAAGGGAAGTATGAGCCCACACGAAGGCCTGAGCACAAACGTTCATGGCAGTGTTATCTACCATGGCCCCAAAGTGGGAATAGCGGGAAAGTTCGTCAGCTGGGGAGTGGAGACACTGCCATCTGTCCATGTGGTGCAATGTCCTTTGGCCATAAAAACGGAATGACCCCTCCTACAGCACAGATCATCATCAAAGCATCATCTCAGTACAGAAGCCAGACTCAGAGACCACTTACTGTTTCCACATCCATGAAATGTCCACAGCAAATCTCAAGGCAGAAAGTAAATGAGTGGATGTCTCAGGCTGAGGGTCAGAATCAGCAGTGACTGCAGATGGCCACAGAGGATCTTTCCTGGAGTGATAGAAATACACTCAAATTGGATAGTTGGATAGTTGCACAATTCTATAAATTTACTAACATCATTTAACTGTGCCCTTAAAATGATTGAATCTTATCATATGTAAATTAGACCTCAATAAAACCATTAGAAAAAAATTAGTGACTAGGAAAAGAAACAACCAAACAAATTCATGGGCAGTAGGATTCAGTGGTTAAAAGTGTGAGCCAATTCTTATGTCTCTGGCCTCCTAGTTGTATGACCCTGGACCAGTTCCTTAACCTCTCTGTGCCTTGGTCTTCCTGTAAAATGGAAATGACAATTATATTTGCCTGTTAGGCAAACTAATATTTGGAAAGTGCTTTCATCAGTACCTGGTGCACTGTGTACACAATATGTGAATAATTAAAACTGTGTTTAGTTGTCACTCCATCGTCTGTGGTGTCTGAGGAATCCTGGAGTGTAAGGCCATTCTGGTCCCTCAGAAGGAAGGCCAGGCTTTCCGGAGGAGAGGGAAGCCAGGGGTCTTGCTGTGGAGGGGGATGTAGGTGAGAGGGAAGTCACCTCTCATAAGATGTCATTTTCTACCAGTCACTCAGTTTCTCTGAGCCCATCTGCCAGGTGGGGTTTCAGGGCTCGCTTCTGCTGCCTCATGGTGGGGTGGGGGCTGTGAGAGATGGCACATTTGAGACCCACAAAGGGGTGCAGCATGAGGACCCTGGAGCCTGGGGGACCTGGGATGTGAAGAGGGGCCAGATCCAGGTGGGCCCTGGAGGGGTCTGGGAGGAGGTAGCTGGAAGGTGCTGGAAGCCGCGCCGCCATTCTGATGAGGGTCCCTGATAGGACCCTGTGGCAGCAGAGCCAGTCCCAGCTCACCCACACTCAGACCCAGTGCAGTTTTCCCAGCACCATGGAGATGCGGAAGTAAACACACTGCCCCCCCCTCTCAGGGCCCTGACCTTTTGTTCAGAGCAACTGGCCAGGCGGGGAGGGAGGTGGTGGAGGGAGGCGCTGGGCTGAGGAGGCAGGAGCTGCCTCTTCTGGGGAACTGCCTCTGGCTTCCTCTTCCACACCAGCTCTGTGTTGGAGTGAGCCCTCACCCCTTCCTCCAAGGAGAAGCCCCCCACAAAGACTCACACAGAATGTCCACAGCAATTCCTTCTGCCCAAAGGAAGCCACCCAAACAGCCCTCAATGGGTCAGCAGACAGACCGTGGTACTTCCACGTATGGAGTGGTACTACTCAGTAGTGAAAGGGAAACTTCTGGGGCTCTAACATGAGCTGATCTGAAAAGCAGGCCAAGTGGAAGAAGCCAGACCCCAAGCCACCCACTGCAGGCTTCCATTTATATGGAATTCTGGAGAAAGCAAAGCTACAGTGACAAAGAGCAGGCAGTGGGGTGGGGTGAGGGGACAGTCAGGAAGCAGAGGGGACTGACAGCAGCAGGAAGCCTTTTAGACCCAGGGAGCATGACTTGAGCGTGACTGCAGGTGTCCATCAAAACTCATCAGCTGTGCACTTAAAATGGGGGACTTTATTGCATTTAAATTATACTCAATAAAGCCATTTAAAAAGGAAGCGCAGTCCCAAACTGAACGTTTTTCACGTGATCCAGCAACCGTGCTCCTTGGTATTTACCCAAAGGAGTTAAAAGCGTAGGTCCACAGGAAAACCACACGTGGGTGTCCACAGCAGATCTCTTCATAATTGCCCAGACTTGGAAGCAACCAGGATGTCCTTCAGGAGGGGAATAGCTAGGTGAGTGGTCACACTCCCAGACAGTGGGGCACGGTGAAGCACCGTGCGGAGATGAGCTGCGAGGCTATGAAACGTTACTGAAGGCACGTTGCTAAGTAAAGAAGCCAATCTGAAAGGCCCCGGATGCTGATTCCAATTCCATAACATTCTGGAAAAGGCAAAACCACAGAGACAGCAGAAAGATCAATGGTGGCCAAGTGTGAGAGGGAGGAAGTGATGAGGAGGCCAAGGACAGGATTTTCAGGACAGGAAACTGCTGTTCAACACTCTTTGGATACGTGCCATTTTACGTTGGTGCAAACCCGTAGAAGGTGCGCCGAGCGTGCGCTCTGGTGTGCATAGTGAGGTGCCACGCAGGTTCCTTGGCAGTGGCCTCAGTGTAGGGGAGGGTGGACTGTTGGGACAGGAGGAGGTAGGAACGCCAGTCTTTCTGTTTAGTCTTCCTGGGGAAATCCCTCTAAAATTGCTCTAAAAAATTTTGTTTAAATATAAGTGCAACCCAGAAGACCCTCTGAGATGTCAGCCCTGCCCCACCTTCTGTGATGTTCCCACTGCAATGCCAAACCTCACCTGAAGACGGCTAAAATGGAGCAAGGAGCTGGGAGCACCCTTGAAGAAAAGGAGGTCCCCCGACAGGAGGTTCCTTCAAGGCTTGTTTCCTTGAAAGCACCTCTCTCCCCCGTCTTCTGGCCTTGCCCTGAAGTTGCCTGGTGTTGTCCTGGACAGGCAGGTGGGGAAGACGAACGGTAGGGTGGCAGGGTCTCTCAGAGGTGGGTGACAGAGGTGGGTGACAGGGGTGGCACAGCCCCGCCTTCCTTCCTCTCTCCCTATTTGGGATGAAGATGAGAGCAGCCTGAAGCACATCCAGGGTGCTCCCCGAAGTCCTCGGCAAGCTCCCAGGGTCTGGAGCAGGGGCCTTCCTGGGAGGAGACCCCCTGCTCCACCTGGGTCCCTGCAGTGGGCTTTAAAGTCAAGGTCCTGCTGAAGCTCCCCAACGCCCCTGTGGATCAGAAAGTGCCTGTCCTTGGCTCTTTGGGACAGGGGAAGTGCTGCTGCCTGGTCTCAGGAGGCAGAGTGAGGGCCATGGCCCTGAGGCCCTGGGACTCTCACAGGCCTGCTAGAACAGTGGCAGGGTCCTGGTGTGAAGGCCCCCTGCCTCTACCTCCCAGGACCCTGCTGCTGGCAGTGGCCTGAGAAGGGGGAAGTGTTTTGTTTTGCTTTTTTGTTTTGTCCCATGGTTACATAAGGACTGTGGTGGTGCTGCCCAGCTATGGGCTAGGTCATTTCCTGTCCCCAACGCAAAGCCTGCTGCTGCCTCTGCCTGTTGCTGGTATCATTCCCCCGCCCCCTCGCCTGGCAGTGATGCTTTGGGGCTCAGCCTCTGGAGAACCCCAGACCTGAGGTACAAGGGTCCTAAGTTTAAGGAGGAAACCTGGGAGCCCAAATCCCAGAATGGGGTAGCTGGGCTCACGTGGAGATCAGGACAGCAGAGGGACCTTTGCAAAAATGCAAAGTTATTGGACAAGGTCCCCTGCCAGGTCCTCTGCCAGGTCCCCAGGCCTGGCTCACCTCCGCCCTCCCTCAGGTCCTCTTCTTCACCTGTCCGTCACTCCGCTGTACCCCTTCCTACTTCATCAGTAATTATCTTGTCTTCTACGGGTATTAGAGTTGTGTGTTTCTAATTCTTTTCAAATTAATTTCGGTCGTTTCTTTTTCAAGGAAATTGTCCACCATATCTAGATTTCAGATATATATCTTATTCTCTTCTAACTTTAAAAATTGTATTTGTGGCATCAGTCCAGTTTTCATTTCTAGGGTTGTTATTTGTTGATCTCCTTATTACTGCTTGTATTTATGACATGTGCTACTGGTCTTTGCAAAAAGTTTGTTTGGGTTTTAAGGATTTATGTTACCATTTTTCTCTAATTCTATATCAGTTTCTGTTCTGAACTGTATCTTTCATTTCTCCTTTTAATTTTTCAGTCTTTTTTTTTTAGAATCATGTCAAATTTTTATTGGCTTTCCATTTGTTGTTTAATTTTAGAAAACACTTTGAGCTAGAAGATTTCCTCTGAGCATGATTTGGGCTACTTCCCATACATTTCCTCATGTGGTGTTCTCATGTTTATTAATTTTCAAGAAGTCTAAATTTGAAGTTTTTACTTCTTGTTTAAATCTGAAAAGCTTAAATAGCTTTGCAGAGTACAAGTGATGTTTGTGTGTTTGAATCTTTGTTCCCAGAGTTTTCTCACTGTTATTGCTATCTTTTTGTGATTCATTTCTCATTTCATTGAATTATGTGGTTTGAGGATGGGAATCTGGATAACTTTTACTTTCTGCAATTTAAATTTTGTCTCTGCAACTACACATACACACACCCCCACACACCAATAGTTATAAATGCTCAATGGATATTTAAAATACATATACCTTATTTAGAAAATATACGTAGTTTCAAACTCATTGATTCTGTTTCTCAGAATTCTATTTCCATACTTACACTGGGTCCATTTGACATCATTTCTGAAGGAGGATGTTACAGTGTCCTGCTGGGTGATGGTTTTGTCAAATTCTTGGGAGTCCTTTGGTACTGGTCCTGACCTTGGGTGCTGAAAGGCTTTGGCCTTGCCTCAGAGAGGTGGAGAGGATCCCAGTGGAGTCTGCCTCACCTTGTGCCTCACCATACACCTGGCTTAGAAGGAAGCAGGGGGATGCTGCTCAGCTCCTGGGTTCCTTCTGGCTTCTGACTCTGGACTTACGTTCCAAACCCACGTTTGTGTGTCTCAAGTCATTGCCTTCACAGAAGTGCCTCAGGGGCCTGGGCAGCAGGGTGGGAGTGAAAGGAGTAGAAGGTTCTGCCTACCAATAGGAGTTTCCATGGCTTCTCAGCAGGCTCCATCTGCCACAGAGCCAGGTGCCCTGGACACCTGTGTTTCTTGGATGGCCATCAGTCCCCCCCAGGGATCCTGCCAATAAGTCTGGCAATATATGGGGATTTGTTTTTCCTGTGTCAGGCAGGCCAGACACAGTTATTCTCAGCAAACCTGATCTTCTAGGCATCCAAACATAGACCCCAGAACTTCAGGACCCTAGCATTTATGAGATGCACCCCTGCCCACTAGGTGCTGAAGGCTGAAGGAGGAGGCCTGAAGGAGGAGGCCAGGCAGGAGGCAGGCTGACTGACTAAGATTGAACTCAGGGACTCCTCAAACAACTCTTAAGTTGAAAGATTAGACACTTAACTGGGAAGTAGGAGGTAGAAGTGGGGACTATAGGGTATGAGTGTGGCAAAGGCTGGAGAACAGTTTCCCTAGAGCAGCAGAGTGGGCAAGGGTGGGATCTGGACTCTTTGGGGAGCATGGGAGGTGAGCCAATGAGAGGCAAGCAGCACTGTTGTAAGACTGAATGCTTCCCACTAGGATCAAAAGATCCAGGGCCTCCTCTCCCAACTTCTACTCAACGATGAATAGAAGTTCTAGCCAGAGCAATTAAGGAAAAAAGAGAAAAAAGGCATCTAGATGATAGAAGATTAGTAAAACCATTTCTATTCACAGATGACAAGATCTCTTATGTAGACAATCCTAAAGAAATCCACACATACATACACATACACAAAATCTATTATAGCTAATACATAAATCAAAAAAGAAGAAAACTGAAGGATGTCATAGTCACAGAAAAAATCAGTCGTATTTCTTTACATAATAGGAAAATATTTCTTTACATAATAGGAAATAAGAAAATCATTCCATTTATAATAGCCTCCAAAAATTAAAATACTTAGAAATTAATTTACCCAAGAAGTGAAAGACATGAACACTGAAAACTATAAAAACACTGTTGAAACAAACAAAAAAAGACCTAAGGAGATGAAAAGACATCCCATGTTCATGGATTAAAAGACTTCATATTATTATAATAGTAATAATCCCCAAATGGATATACAGATCAGTGTCATCTCTATCAAAATCCCAATGACCTTTTTCTAAAAACAGAAACAGAAGAGCTAATGCTAAAATTCCTATGGAATTTCAAGAGACCCTGAATAGCCAATCAGTCTTTAAATAGAACAAAGTTGGAGAATTCACACATCCCAATTTCAAACCCTACTACAAAGTTATACTAATGAGAACAGTGTGGTATTGGCACAAGACTAGACACAGAGGTCAATGGAATGGATGTGAGAGTCCAGACACAAATTCATAAAACTATGGCACTTGATTTTTAACAAGGGTGCCAAGACCATTCAATGTATATGACATAATCTCTTACAATTCAACAAGACAAATAATCTAATTACAAAGTGAATGAAGGACTTACATAGACACTTTTCCAAAGAAGATACCCAGAGACCATGAACATGAAAGGATGCTCAATGAATATCATTAGTCCCAGGAAAATAAAAAACAGAATCAGTATGTGCTACCACTTGTTTTACCAGGATGGCTAAAATTAAAAGAAAAATAAATGTTGGTGAATATATAGAGAAACTGGAACTCTCATACAGTGCTGGTGGGCTCATAAAGTGATACAGTCACTATGGAAAATGGTTTGGCATTTCTTCAGTTGTTGATCAGAATGACCATATGACCCAGGAATGCCACTCTTAGGTATATTGCCAAAATAATTAAAGACAGGCATTTGAAGACTTGTTCAGGAATGTTCATGGTGGCACCAGGCACAATAGCAAAAGGTGGAAACTACCCAGATGTCCATCAGCTGATGGATGAATAAACAAAATGTGGAATGGAATACAATGGATGTTACCCAGTCATAAAGTGTGTGAAGTCCAGCCCGTGAGGTATCAGCACAGGAAGCAACATAGATGAACCTTGAAAACATTCATTCAGTGAAGCAAAAGAAGCGAAAAAAAGCGAAGCCAGTTTCAAAAGGCCACATGCTATACAATACCACTTTCATGAAATATTTAGAAAGGCAAATGCAAAGAGAAGAGAGCAGCTGAGTGGTTGCCAGGGACTGGGGAAGGAGGAATGGGAAGTGACTGCTTGATGGGTGTACGTTTTCCTCTTGGGGTGACAAGATATTTTGGAAGAAGATAAAAGTGACCGTCATGTGACATGACCAAACACCACTGGATTGTATACTTTAAAATGGCAAATTTTATATTTTGTGTATTTTATCAACCCCCCCCCCTAAAAAAAAAGTGTGTACATAGGGTATGATGAGAATAAGCCCAGAAAGGGAGTGACCTTGCCTGCCAGGCCAGAGGCCATGGCGTGGAGCAGGGTTGACATGGGACATTAGGGGGGCACAGAGTCTGGGGGTGAAGCAAGCTGGCAGGGACAACATGCTTCTATCGCTGACATGGAAATCCTGGTGAAGAGAGGCTGCTGGGAGCTGTGGGCTTCCAGGTTTAAGAAGCTCATGTGGTGTGTGTGTGTGTGTGTGTACGCGACATGCGTGCATTTCCTGTGACTAATGTGGGCTGGGACTTGTCTGTCTGGGCTGCATTAAACTGAAGACAAGTTCTCCCTGGTTTGGCAGGAAGCACGTGAAGCTACTGCCAAGACATCTGTTTCATCTTTCTTGGCAACGGAAGGCCTCCTGGGAGATAGACTGCAGCTTGGAACTGGAACATCCGTACTTCTCTCTCCTGTTCTCCCCTGGGACTTCACGCAGGACTTGATGCTCCTGGCCTCAAGTGTAGAGAGAGTCACATGCAGGAGCCTGCGCTGCAGAGAGCCTAGCACTGGGGGAGAGGTCCAGGTGGGGTGTTGGGAGCTGGAGGGCAGTTGGCCCAACCAGCCCAAAAATCCAGACTTGGGAGCAGAGTCTCCCCTCTTCTGCGAGCTGCTTGGCTTCTGATGTGGGGAAATTGGGGGAACAGGTCTGGGAGAAAGAACATATGGGCTTCAGAGAGACAGGCCGGGTCTGAATCCCAGCATGCTCACTCTCTGAGGGACCTTGGGCACATTCCCTTTAAAAAAGGAAGGTAATCTCTACCACAGGGGTTGGATGTTGGGGTTCAGTGAAGGAATGTACAGGAAACACAAGTGGAGACTAGCATGGTGGTGGGTGGGGGTGCTCAGGAAATGCTCCCTGAGCCTCCAGAGGACTGGCCTGGAGAGGCCACAGTGGCTGGGCCTTCCTACCCCTGCCTCTATCTTGTCTTTAACACTAGGAAGCTGACACTGACTTGCTGATATTTTATGATACAACTCCAGTTCCAGAGCTGTCCCTGGGCAGTCCTTAAAAACAGGTGCTGAGAAGCAGGGTTCAGGGCATAGACAAAAAAGCTACTGATTCTACAGCTGAGACTCAAACTTCAACAACCACGGGCACAAAGAAAGCCACAACTCTGACCAGCCTCAAGATTCCCTGTGAAACAGGGGCAGAAGATGCGCCCTTGGTTAAGCTATAGCTCTTGCCTTCTGGAATCTACTCTGAAGTTCTCAGACCTGTAAAGTCTGATGAATTTTGATTTAAATATTTAAACATTAACTAGACCAATGGTAGTTAATCACTATAAGGGAAATCTGCAGGCCCTGCTTATTTGAGAAGTTTAACACATTCTGAGGGCAAGATCTTGGAGAGCATTTAGTCTGTTTTCTGTTGCTATAACAAAACACCTGAGATTGGATGATTTAAAAAGAATAGATATTTATGTGGCTCACAGTTCTGGAGGCTAGGAAATTCAAGAGCAAGTGCTATCTTGTGCTTGCCATTTGACCTTCTTACTGCATCATGCATGGCTTCACATGACGAGTCAAAGCAAGTGTTTTGGCTTGGGTGTCATTTCTCTTCTTTTAAGCCACTAAAGGGATTATGATGGCCCCACCCTCAAGACTTCATCTAGTCCTAATTAGTTCCCAAAGGCTCTACATCCAAAGATAATTAACATAAAACTTTTGGAATTAAGTTTCCAACACATGAACTTTTGAAGACACATTCAATCCATAGCAGGTGCTCTGGGAAGCAACGTATCCAGTCCGGCTGAGCTCCAGCGCCCTCCGGTCCTGCCCAAGACCACAGTGCAGCAGGGGTCATTGTCTCCCCCATAGGGAGTTACA